>JZLH01S0440224.1:0-12974 GCA_001188425.1 Eucidaris tribuloides
GTCACAAGACAGCACTGTAGTTGTATTTGTAGATATTTTTTTATTTCCAAGACAATCTGTTCCTTGTAAAGTTTACCCACCAGTTACCAGTCTTTCTTCGGGGGGTGGAATCTAGATGCTTAGGTTGCTATGTCATCCAATTTGACCCACCTTTCAATCAAAGCATGGCTGTAAGCAGGGCTTGTAAAAGATCAAAATGTTAAAATATATTTACCTAATTGGGCAAGGAAAATTTTGATCCTCATATGAAGAAAACATCCGAAAATCTGTGTAAATGATAATGGCTTGTGCAGAATTGTGGTTAAATTTATGACTCATTAAATTCATAAATCACTCCTTTTGCAATTCCTAGAATAAGAAAACAAACTTTCAATGCCATAAAAAGGCCTTACTGGTTAGAATTATTTACAAACAATGATTGTTAATGTTTTGTTTTGTTTTCAGGCAAGTTTATTTTCAGATTGGGCAAGTGAAAATATGAAAATTTTAATTTTACTTGCCAAAGGGGTAAGCAAAAAAATAAGTTAGTGTGGAGCCCTGCTGTAAGTATGCTTTGTAAAAAAAATGGTATCTAATTTAACGCACCCAGAAACACTCAATTACAGTGTAGTGTAGTGTAGTGATGTGGTTTAAATCAATACATAAATACAAATAACAACAAAGGCAGCAATATATAGACATGATTGATATACTTTATTTGGTTTTCTTTTTAAATCCATGATTTCATCAAATATATACTTTACACTTAGTGTCAAATAAACAGATACATAATTTCTAGTACTGCCACTAGCAGAACTCAGTATGCAAGACATACATGCGATAATGTTTGTACAATAAACATGCATACTTCAACGAAACCAAATCCCTCATGCCAAGTTACTTTCACTGTGAAGTGTAAAAATGTAGAAATTAATCACTGGTTATTTGAATAAAATTAAACAAGGTATAAAGAAGTTAAGAGTTTCTTTTATGTTCAAATCTAGCAATCACCACACGCCACTCGTTAGTCAAATTGAAATACCCATAATGGAAGTTTCAACTACTCTCCACTTATTTTGTATTTCGAAAAGGTGTGACTTCGTACCCTGTATGTCCTGTTGAATGCAGTGCCGCATGATATAATATGAGTTTACACAAGATTCTGTCACTTATAATAAGAAATGTGGAAAATTTCTGGAGACTTATCCATAATTTGCCATAATGAGCAAAGCAAATTTGACCATCATGAATTAGTGATCGATATATTAAAAACGGTCTTCTCTTCCCTCTTGTCTGTTTCTGATCAAATTTACTTCAATATGATTCTATTAATTTATGCCACTCTTACAAGTAACTTGACATGAGAGTTTAGTTTTCCTTTGACCACCATTCTGTAGTAATAATTTAGCTCCTTACAATATTTGGTCCATTATAAGTCTGCTTGAATGGAATGAAATCAGATCTTTTCATTAACAATTGACCACATCATGAAAAAGAAACTATGGAATGTTACTACATGAATATCTTGTTATTAGTACTAATAAGTCCAATGTAACAGCTGCAGTTTTAGCGGGGCTTTCATTGCAAATCAGGCACATAACCATGGTACTCCATGAAAGATTGAGTAATCAGATTTTTTGATTTCCTTTCCAGCTCTCTTCCCCACCCAATCTCCTATTTTACCCATGGGCGTCAACAGGCGGGGGGATGGGGGGGGGGGTGGGTGGGGGTGACATGTCTCCTCCACTTTTTCAAAGTGGGGGTAGGGACATCATATCATTTGTCCCCTCCACTTTTTGGGATCAGAAGTATAAATATGCACCAAATTGCATTATTTCAAGCAGGAAATGCAAAAAGCTCCCTACCGTGGGAGGGGGTGTCCTCCCACACCCTCCCCCAAACTCTTTTCGCAAGCTTGGGCTTGGTCACTTCGTTCCCTCACTAATGGTCCCCCCCCCACTTTTCAGACTCGGTTTGATGCCCTTGCTCTTACCTCACTCCTACCCCAGTCCCAACCCTTCCCCACCCCTACATTACATCATGATGGATACCACCCCTTCTCCTCCCCCAACTCTTTCCTACACCGCACCTTCTCTACCCCTACCCCCACTACTTCCCCACCCCATCTCCCCTACCTTATTCTTACCCCACCAAACTCCTCTCCTTCTTTACATCTACCCCCTTTCTCTGTTAGTTCATTCCTACCCCTTGCCTTCTCATCCCACTCCTTCCCTACCCCTTCACCTCCCGTACCTCATTCTGCCCCACCCCTTCCCTTCACCTACTTCACTCATACCCCATCCCTTGTTTGCCCCTACCTCACTCCTACCCAACCCCTTCTTCCCCCATGCCTTACTCCTACCCCACCCCTTCTTTGCCCTTACCTGTATCCTACCTGATCCCTTCTCCTCCCCTACTTCATTCCTACCCCACACCTTCTCCCCTACTTCATTCCTACCCCACCCTTTTCCTCCCCTACTTCATTCCTACCCCACACCTTCTCCTCCCCTACTTTATTCCTACCCCCACTTTCTCCTCCCCTACTTCATTCCTACCCCACACCTTCTCCTCCCCTACTTCATTCCTACCCACCCTTCTCCTCCCCTACTCCTACCACACCCTTCTCCTCCCCTACTTCATTACTGCCCCACCCCTTCTCCTCCTCTACCTCACACCAACCCCACCCTTCTTCTCCCCTACCTCACTCCTACTTCACCCCTTTCCCCCCCATACCTTACTCCTACCCCACCCATTTCCTTCTAATGTCTACAACCACAGAATAATTGTTCAAACTGAAAGCAAAACTCCATAAATAGGTCATAAATACTTGTATTCAAATTTCCCACACCTGTTCCTACCTGTATGAATACATTTTAATGCATGCACACAGTATCCTGCCTGTAAGTGCCAAATTACTTGTTGCACTCGTCAAGATTTGAGAAAGCACGAAGAAACTAACCTCTCCAAAAAGGTAAGAATTGAATTAACTTGTATAAATGTACAGTACATTTATGTTATTAAGATGGTGACATAATGCAGCATTGTTTATAAAGGAAATGCTTACCCAGATATAAATTCGGATTTAGTGAATGTAGGATACTGCTACAAACTCAGCACTGAAAGTTGGGATAAATTTGAATAAGTTGTTTAAAAATATAAAAGTTTGATTAAATCCATGTTGCTCTATCTAGATGGCAACTCTGCTGAAATCTGTTATGTCACAGCACAACTATCCATTTTATCATAAGTTCAATTCATTTTCCTTTTACCGGGCTTCTGTAAAGTAATTGACCTACATGTATATGTAGCTCATTCTGGAAAACATGTTTATTCATTTTAATCCTAATACATACCTTGATATTGATATTTGATATTTTTTCATGAAAAGTGAACATCAAAGAAAACATTTGGTACAAATTAAATGGAGATGGATGCTGTAGATTTTAGCAGAACTGCCTCCTAGAGAGGGCAACGTATGCACTTAAAGGTAAATGACATGATTGGTGGTAGTCCTCAACTTGGGCTGAAACTATCTAGAATCAAGTAAACTATGCAAGGATTCTCCTGTGAAAATATTTTAGTCAAAATTTGACTCATTCTAAAATAAACAATGTCAACATCACTCGTAGCGCAGAAACCTGTTGTGTGGCTCTCTATGGGGCTTATTTTTATCGTCCCCGGAAAAAAATAAGATACTTCCATGTTTATGCTTGATTCTTCTTAAAGACACTATATAACAGTGTGAAAGCTTTATTTAAAAAATTGTCAAACCTTGCTTTCTGACATATCTGGTAGTGTTTGGATGGACAAATAAACACCTTAGAACACAAAAGTTTGGACAGTTATGCTGTCACTAGTACAATATGTGCAGATTCAAATTGGCACATTAATTTCCTATCGGGCGATAGGAAATTCTGCAACACAGCAGTCTATGGGGAAAAGCTGGAATGGTCTCTCAATGATTTTTACTTTTTTAAAGCACTTACTGATCGTTTTAAACTGCAATTTTTTCAGGGCTTCATTTTCAGACCATGTCAGAGACACTGGTAGCATGGGAAATCATGCAGCTCAGATTTTTTAAACTGGAAACACTGTTATACAGTGTCTTTAAGTAAACAAATTACAAACAAATCCTCCCAGGTGGGAGATCCACTCCTGCTAGTGTATAGTTGGTGTATATTTCAACTCATTTGGTTCTTGAGGCATTTTCAAGTGTTCCCAATCATGTCACTAACCTTTAATTAAAACTTGAAAACCATAACATACGAGGTGTGACCCCAAAAAACGAGACTGTGGCAGCCACATCCATGACGCGATGTCATTGACCCACCGCCCATGTCACTGTGTTGCTCAACATCTCATCAACATCCTGCTATAATATTGTTTACCTAACTCACACTGTGCCGCTTCCTCAGGCTGTTAAGTGGCATGCCCTAACTATGCCCCGTCATGATACTAGTGGTTGCACAAACATGGAGTGGGGAATCAAACTGAAGTTCCTGGTTCAGTTGGAAGGGGGCCCAACCGAAAAGGAGATGTCACGGGCGGAATATTCTCCATAAGACTCCTGGCGAAGATCGAGACACCTGTGCAGCCTCTGCCCAACTGACCCAGGAATTTCAGATTGATTCCCCAATCCATGTTTGTGCCACTTCTCGTATGGTGACAGGGCGAAACAGGGGCGTGCCACTCAACAGCCTGAGGAAGGGGTACAGTGTGAGATACATGTAGGTGAACAATATTATAGCACAATGTTCATGAGATGTTGGGCTACACAGTGACATGGGCGGTGGGTTGATTGACAAAGCGTCATGGGCATGGTTGTCACAGTCGCATTTCTTTTTTGTCCACCTCATACATGTATCTCCTGAATGGCTTATTCAAATTTACTCAAATGTCCAATGTCATATTTCTAAAACTATGCTGTATTCCCTGAATCCACCTTAAAGGTAAATGACATGATTGGGGGTGGTCCTCAGCTTGGAGTAAAATTATTCTACAATCAAGTAAAGTATGCAAGGATTCTACTGTGAAAATTTTGTAGTCAAAAGTTGACTCATATTAAACTAACTTCCATCAGTATGCCTTGTAACAGAAAAATCTGTACTGTAGCCTTCTGGGTTTAACTCAATCTTTCCAGCCTCGAGAGAATTAAACTGCTGGCCTGTTCATGCTTGATTCTCCTTAAGTATACAAACTCAAGACAAATCCTTCCAGCAAGAAGATTCACACTAGCTGGTACATATTTGGTACAGCTTTCAACCAGTTTGGTTCTAAAGGCATTTTTCATTTCTCCCGATCATTTCACTGAGCTTTAAAGGTGAATGAAACTCACACATCACATACATTTAAAGACAAACAATACCTAGAGAAGAAAACAGTGATGAAAGTTTGAGCAAATTTGGCAGAACTGCTCAAGAGTTATGAAAGTTCAAAGCTGATTCTATCCTTATTATTCAGAATGCTTAAATTGGCAAGTCCACCACTTTTTGGTGAAGAGAGTGTGGATACCTCCCATTGACTTTGTACAAAAATTTTCACTTCTCATTTTTCATCAAAAAAAATTTGTATGAAAATGTACAAAAATAGAAAAAAAGTATTACAGGATATTTTGAGGAATGTGCAAATTTGTGGAAAGTATGCAAACACATATATGTACATGCATGCATCTGGTGGAAATCTTCATAACAACTTCAAATTTATGTCCCAATTTCAGTCTACTCCATAACATTCCTGAGAATCATATATTTCCCCCAAAGAACTCGAGTGCAATAATGTGTAACAGTTACTTTGTTAAAATGGTCTAAAGGATGGCTTGGTCTGTATTAAAATGTTTGTATTTCAACTTTCAATATTCATGGTGAAATGCCATTTCCTGATGACGTGCTGCAGGGTCATTCACACGAGCAGTGACAAATCGTAATTTTTATGGTAAAAGTTACTAAGCTCCAATGCAAAAACTTACCCGAAATATCACAAGAAAAATCAGACATCGGAGTATGATTTTTTTTTCATTTGAACTTTGAAGGAAGTTTCTCAGCAAGTTGGGCAGTGAGAATCATCACCGCAGAAAAATTGTGATATTTGGGTGTAACCCCCACTGCTTCTGTATTAACCTGTGCGGTTTGTTTACATCCGACCCATTTGCAAAGTGTAATTTAACCAAACCGCAAACTGGGAACAGCTAATCAAGCTCATTATGCATGCACATTACACAGCCAAAAGTCACAAATTTTTTCAAATATCAAAATTTCAGGTTGAAGTTTTAACAGGAAAGGTAAACATAGCAATTTTCAATGTCACAATTTTTCCCACTGAGAATGGCCCTTGTGTAGCACATCACGAACACTATCACTTATAAACCAAGGTATAAACTTCCAATCATAGAGATTTAAATTAGATTTATATCTATCTATCTATACTAGTAGACATGTAACTTACACTATTTTATTCTTTATTATTTATTGCTGGCTGGAATGAATGTTGATAGGTAATCGTAGACGTGGGGCCATATTTGGTTGGATTCTCTACCCTGGAATTCTTTTAAAACACCACGATTCCTGGAGAGAAGAGCATACAAAAGAAAAAGAAAAAAAGCCTTTACTTTGCCATTGTTGCTATCAATCTTCTTTGTCAATATGTTGATGTAATAACAGGTATTTCTGAAGTCAATCAACATTTATGTCAACATAATTCTGAATTAATTAAACTGGTCAGCCATTGTGGGTGGACTTATTGTGCTGTTTAGCATTCATGCTGTGTGCTGTACGTTAATACATTGTGTCAACATTATTATGAATTAATCGGTGAACATAGCAAATAAAGAATTCATTGATTACAGCACGGACAGTTATTGTAACCTGCTTGCAGGGCACATAACTCAGTTTTTTTTTAACAAGTCAAGATACATTTTAGTTTAACCTTTGTTTGCTTCAATCGCTGATCTGCACGCCCATAGCTGTGCTTTGTTTGCCAATATGTACAGTAAAACACAAGTCTGTTATACAATTATATAAATTACATGTAATGTCTGCAATGGAACAATGTTTTATCATTGTTGTATGCATTGAAAACAATAAGATTCTTCATACCATCACGAAAGACTTTCAATTATTTTTAGTTTTCATACTAAATTTAACATAGTGGGATGTTGAACATGGAGCAAAAAGAGTTAAGGTGTAACCAAAGTTTATTAATACAAAAAAAAATCTAATATTTGAAAAGAGATATAGTCGATCAAATGTACATGTACATGTATGACCAGCACCTGAACTACTGACTGGCATACAGTATTTATTATGCATCCTTCAACATCTTGTACATGTTTGCACATGACAAGTGTACAAGTAGCTGACATGCATCAATAAATCCTGACAAAGCACAAACAGAATCATGTCAAAATGCCATCTAGGTCTTTTCACGACATAAAAGCAAATGTACCACCAAGAAAATCTAAAACATCTGATATAATACAGTTCATCAGAATTAGAATAATTGGTAGGCACTAAATGACTTTGATTTGCATAATTGATACTTTTAACCCATTGGAGACCAGTGGTGTAATGAGCTTTATCATTCGGGGGGGGGGGGGGGTCGGGGGGCGGGGGTGTTGGAAACGAACATACACACACAAATTTATCAATGTAAGCCTTTCTGTCAAGCACCCCCTACCCCCAATCTGATGCCAGTGTTGGAGACGAATTCATTTTGATATACCATACATTCACCATAGACCCCAGCCGAGATATCTTGTACTTCGTCTCCAATGGGTCAAATCATATTCTTTAAGAATAGACTATGACCATTTTCACACAGCATTCAAAACATGATTGTAAATGTGACTGCAATCAACGATCAGTCAAATTGTGGTATTTTTATACAGGGTGCCTAGTAAAAATGGTACAGTTTTGGTTATTTCCCAAATCAATTGCTTATCTTTATTTGGTTCATCTGATAAAAGTATTTTTTGTGAGTAGAACAAACCAAGATTATCTATTTTGGTTAGGTACATGTACTTTCCATTTCAGGGCCTTGTTTGTGAACCAGTGTAAATTTGGTATGTGTGCCCCAGTCTACATGTAATTTCTATACGACGCCTCATTACCGCTTTACAAGGTAGAAAAGCTGAAATGTGCTGCTTTGTAAAATTGCCTCTAGAATGAAAACGATTGAACAAAAAATAGACAAAGTGTTGTATTGCTCACAAACGAACACACTATCATATGAATGGGAAAACAAGTGTTTTTTCTTGGAAAATGAAGAAGAAAAATCATACATAAATTTATTGTAACATTTTCTCTGGGCCACCCTGCATATTCAAAATTTAATGTACACATATACAAGAAGATATTAAGCAGTGGACTCTTCTCTAAAGTAAATTTTTTTTATTCACAGTGGTGTAGATAAAATCAACATATGTGTTTGTTCAACAGCTGGAATCTAAAATGTACCTCTACAGGTAAACATTGATGCAAATAAGCAGTCCACAGCTTATGGGAATGTATTACACTAAAGGGAAGTACAGTAGTTGAAATACTAATCGGACACTCACCTGTAAAATTCTAATACTGGTTTGGTAAGCTCATTGTAGGCTTTTAGCCGAGCACGGACCGTCTCAGGTTTATCGTCATCTCTTTGTATCAAAGGCTCTCCTGTTTCATCGTCTTTGAACTAAAAAGAGACGTATACATGCAAATACAGTAAAGCAAAATGATAACTTGACAGTTGGAAAATTGCCATTGCTTCCTGCTTTTATTTTGGTCTAAACGGATTGAATTGAATGTTCTTTTTCTTCCTTTTTATTTGGTTGGGGGGGGGGGTAGGGTAGATTGACACTGCATACGTGTAAGGGAATGAGTTCAGCAGGATAAGATGATTATTATAAAACAATGGGGAATTTTCAATCATTTTTGTAAGAGCATTTGCTCAATTACTGTAGAGACGTTTTTCAAAGAGTTCCTCTTCCATTGCTCCTGTTCATTTACTACAGTCAATTGCACTGTGTGGGTAGTCATCATTATTGTCAATAATATCTATTTTAATTAATTTGATGTTCCCTGGAGGTGGAAAATGATTCTCCAACATCAGGAACTGAAATGGAAGAGTTTCCCATCTTAACTACAAGAAACTTTGGTAAACAATCTTTTACTGGATATTCCTGAAATATTGTATTTAAAACCCACTTTCAAGGAGACGGCAAAACACAGCCAGGATAAGAACAAGTTTCAACATAAAGGCACTGGGCCAAATATTCCATGGTTAGAGACATAACATTTTTTAGGAAAAAGTTGTCATTCAAACCTCTCTGTATTGATTATTGTTTTCAAGGTTTCTTATCCAAGGCACAAGCATACCCACTACCAGCACTCAGTGCATTGCAGTTAATTTGCACTATTACAGGTAATTCTGTCTAAAAAAGTTGAAGTCGCATGTGAATTTACTGCACAAGTTATTGCCTGAGTTGAAGAACTTTGAAAGTCTAATTTTGTTTATTTTGTCATGTTTTCTACCTAAGGTTAAATTTATTTCAAAGAGCTGTCTTCTCAATCCCAATGGATTTGACTCAGATGCACAGTTGACGATATTAGTCATGCAGTGTTGTACTGAGGTTGGCCTTAAAGCCTATTTCTGGTGGCCTTGGGCTCAGTCTTGGTCCAAATCATGTGTACAAACCCTATGGAAAGGTTGTGTTTTGGGTTGGCCTTGATCTCAGAACCTGTGGTCTTAGAAACAGCATTGGTATTAGTTGACTTACTGGTTCTTTGGGAGGGTTCCACTCTAGATTATAGACCCGTCCACTGGCCAGATGAACCCATCGACCTTCTAACCTCTGAACTATGACCTCAAATGGCACATCTAAATTCACCACAGAGTCCACATCCTGGTCTTTTGCCAATGCTTCCGCCTGAACAACCGTTCTAGGAAAACCTGTCAATCCAAAAAAGTAGAGTCACATTTGAAGGTACATGTATTATTTTATTTAAGTATAATTGTTATATACATTGTTACTGGGCACATCCCCCCTCCTCCCACTGCATTTAGTTGTTTTTTTTGTGTTTTTTTACAAGTGTATAAAATGTTACCAAGGTTTGGGGGTTGTAAGATTTTTATACACTGGCTTTGGTGTACATGTAGGTCTCGGAATAATCATTCCATGCCTGAAGTAAAGAAATTATTCTGATTTACTCATTGAATTTCATTTTCAAAAATTAAACATTTGGCCAAGTATGAGAATCGCACACAGAGTCTCTTGTCAGTAAGGCCACTGTAGTTTCACACAAACAAAAATTACACATTGACTATAGTTGACTCACTAGATGCTAAACTCAACATTTTTGGAAATTCTTAACTTTACAACCAACCAATTCCATGCCATGTCTATTTAATGCCAGAAGGATGTGTTTTGTCCTCTACAAAGATTTGTTTTTTCAAGTAGAGACTGCCTCATGCCATCCCCACTCCTACCTACCCCCCCCCCCCCCAGCCTGAAATGGGTGGATGTAATCCAAACTTACCATCTAACAGCCAGTTTGATGACATTTTGTGGAGTTCATTGGTTATCAGCTTGACCATTACATCATCAGGAACAAGGCTACCTTTGTCGATGTACTGCTTGGCATGGAGACCAGCATCTGAATTAAAGCAAACAAACTTAAGTTATTTCAATTACCACTGGCCCATTGTTTGCATAATTATACTGCAATCTCTCATCCCAGTATGATTGTTGTTTTTTTGGTAATTGTCAGTTGAGGTGTATGGGGGGGGGGGGGAGTCCAGTGACCCCTATTTAAGAACTATAAAAGAATTTGGATATTAGCTCTTGCAAATAGGTTAATACAATTTTAGAAGAAAAAAACAAAGGACTAGGGAAGAAGAGAAAAATTGATCTATCATTTGTTGAAGCTTGTCTGGTCAGGCTACAAACTCTCGTGCATTGCCATTGAGCAGGAGATTCACACATTATTTTGGGGCCTTTCAGTAAATAGATTTTTATTTTTTCAAAATGTTTAAGGCACAGGATCTCTTTTGCATGCCTAAAAATTAACATTGTGAAAAAACAATGACATTTAGAAGAAAATGCCATCTGGGAACCTCCAGCAAATACAGGAGCTAAAAACTCAGTTTTAGTGGAATTATAGTGACCGTTAGACTCTGATTTTAATTTTTTTTTAGCGAGGACAAAATTCCTACCATAGAACGTACACTAAACGGCTATTGTTTATCTTTCGCATCACTGACCCCCAGATTTCACAGACATGCCCTTCATCAATAGCCCAAGGGCATGGGTTATCTTTTCCTGGTTTTCGGGGATGTTTGCAAATGAGATCCACTGCCTTTAAACTTCAAAACTTCTGTATCTGTATCTGTATATTGAAGATCTCTCTTCAATGCATTTCTAATGATTTCATGCACTGGGAGACTTATTTATATCATGACAATTAGCCTATGCCTGTCTCACACAAATTTATTCACTGAGATTGGCAACTCTAGAGTGGTTATGATTTGAAGTGTCAAGTGAACACAATCACACTTCAGTATGTTGCATGCAACCTGTAGTACAGCACAATACACAGAAAACAGTGGATGGGACTACAGTCTACACGGTGAAACCAAATCGATAGTAACATCACTTTTAACCACCTGTTTTATTGTCTATCTGCGCTCGAAGAAGATCTCCGCTGGAAAGATGCTTCAATCCAAAGTCTCTCACGATCCTTGATGAAATTGTACCCTTCCCAGAGCCTGGAGGACCCATGATGATAGCGCGAAACAGTCTCGACATGTTTTTCTTCTCGCTTTCCCCTTGCACACCTTGCCTAGATTCAAGACTCGCACGAGATTCAGTAAAATAGCACGAATTATATTTCAACACAGCAAAATATTGATCATTATTGCAGTATTTCGTAACTTTGAAAGTAGCATATCGCATGAGAACTGTCAAAATCACAGCCTGATAATGTACGGACATAAGCCGTTGCGTTTTGTAAAAACAATACCTTGTAAATATTGGTCTGGAAAACAGACTAATACTGGTAATCGTATCCTGAAGATGATGAGTGATCAATGACTCCAGCAAGACCTTGGTATGCGGTGCTGCACAGTACGGGGTTTTCCCTCCCCGTCCCCGACAACCCTGCTCATGAACTGATGGGCTACACACCCCCCTCCCCCCCCCCCGGGGGGACACTGATGTACACCAGACACGTGTATGGACTTTCAACATGGACCCCAAACAAGTAATTACATCCTGTCAATCTCATAATACCCAAAACAATGTATTCAAGTATGAAAAGATACTACAGGCTGTAATACCGTAAACAAATATTCAAGTCTGGAAAATACCCTTTTGAAGTTAACCTTCTGTTGAAAGTATAGCCCTTTTTCTTGATTTTGGCGATTTTGACACCCTTTTCACTGAACGCGGGAAATTCCCCGACCGTGAAAAACAACCCTTTGGCTTTCAGTACGCGTTTTTTCGCATGCTTGTATTGACAGTGCCCCCCCCCCCCGGGGGAGGAGGGGGGGGCTATCTTCACCATCAACACTGGACTCACTGGTTTATATCAGAATAACTCTTGGTTGACAGTTGACATAAACAATCTACGACAAGTTTGTGACCCGTCACCGCGAAGGCAGTAAAGATTACATTATAAAATTGGAAAAAATGAAATGTTTGCATGCAAGATTACATCTTCATTTTTCAAACATTACGATATCTATAGATATTTTAATGCTCCCCATAATGCTTAGGTTTTTTTTTTTTGTCGACCTTTTGCGGGATTTCGGTTTGCGACTTTATAAGAGTATCGTTGTGACGGGTAAAAGGTAAAGTTAGTGGTTTATAGCCTTGGATCAGCGCCTTTAAAGGGGTACTCCGGGCCAGGTTCAAATCATATTCACCAGATTGCTAAAAAATATACTCTTTTATAATATCAATTCAATTCAATTCAAAATAACATTTATTTCCTTCCTGTATATCAATACATTACAAATGA
>JZLH01S0440390.1:5253-17083 GCA_001188425.1 Eucidaris tribuloides
GCGTGCAATGCAAGGATACGATCACCAACACAGTAAAAAGCATATACATTTTCATTAAAATGCATGTTCAGTATATGTTATCATAACATATTTCAAATTACACTTTCGCTTGAATATGCATTACTTACCAATAATTGTTTCCAAATAGTCTCTCATGTTCGTGACTTTTCATGTCGGCTGGTGTGGCCCTGCAGCGGTGTCGCTCGTCTTGCGCTTCTGGCTGAAACCTGGCGGCAAAATTTCGTTTTAGATGCTGAGCTTATTTGTCATCAGATCCGAGTCAGTCATGGAAATCTCTGGTCCTGAATCACTCCCAGATGATTTAGAGACAGCCATATATGCCATAATAATGATTAAAAATGACTTCGAAGTTTGTTGTTTTACTGCCGACAGATCTTTTAAATGTTCGTATTGCGTGTACTATTACGCAAGTCAAGCTCGCTCGCAGAGAGCGGCGTCCCCCTGATGACGTCGGAGGTCATGTGATACGCAAGCACGCTTTCAGCATTTTTTTGCAGATGAACCCTGTTAACTTAAACGATTTTCACTTTTAAAGAATTGAATAATCATTTTGAAATGCAATTTTTTTCAGGGCTTCATTTTTAGACTTTATCAAAGAAACTTAGAGCATGGAGGATTATGTAGCTCACATTTTTTTTCCAAATTGTGGTCATTGTTAGTCTGTGGCTTTAACTGGCAGCTGATATGTAATCACAGAAGCACTATCGTTAGTAGAATATTCACTACCAAAATACGTGAGAGCATTCCCAACCTCCACATTGTTAGCCTATGTCTTTAAAACCTAATCAATATTCAACACTACTCTTTGACCAAAGCGCACCTTTCCAAGAGAAATCCATGAAGTTAAAAAGAAAGGAGAATAAGATTGTGCAAATCAATCAATCAATATTGGTAAAGTTGTAGTAGTGGATACAGACTAATACGACTAGTGGTGATAGTAGCAGCAACAGCATTGTTAGTGGTAGCAATGACAACGGGAGTAGGAGTAATAGAAGAACAAGAAGTACTAGTACCAATATCAATGGCAGTAGTAGTAGTAGTAGTAGTAGTAGTAGTAGTAGTAGTAGTAGTAGTAGTAGTAGTAGTGGATACAGACTAATACGACTAGTGGTGATAGTAGCAGCTACAGCATTGTAAGTGGTAGCAATAGCAACGGGAGTAGGAGTAATAGAAGAACAAGAAGTACTAGTACTAATAGCAATGGCAGTAGTAGTAGAAGTGGTAGTAGTAGTAGTAGTAGTAGTAGTAGTAGTAGTAGTAGTAGTAGTGGTAGTAGTAGCAATGGTAGTGCTGGTAGTAGTAGTAGTAGTAGTAGTAGTAGTAGTAGTAGTAGTAGTAGTAGTAGTAGTAGTAGTAGTAGTAGTAGTAGTAGTAGTAGCTCTTTGTTTTTTGTTTTTATGGTTGCTGTTGTCGAAGAAGCAGCAGCAGCTGCAGAAGTAGAAGTATCACTTTTATCTTTAAAAAGTCATAATCATTATTTATTTAGTGTAATTATGTTTTATATTATTTTGAACAAAGAACCCTGAAGAAGTAGGATGTAGAATTTATAACATTCTGTTTAAAGATTGTGGTATTGATTTGCACGTCAAAAAACATCTATATGAATCAAATCAGCTGAAATCATATCCAATGTGAAGATTAATATAAATAAACACCTCTCATATAGACTTGGCGTAAAATATTGAGTTTTGGTTATAATCTGGACGGTTAAACTTCATCCTTTTTGAAATTACTCGGAAGCAATTTAAAAAAAAACCCGCGACGTCAAACGTACACGCGCCGTTCCAAAATGGTCCGATCAGCCGATAGCCAAAGGTCGCGCAGGGGATAGCCGTTAACCAATCAGAGGGCTGCGCTGGTCTTGCTACAGTGCACAGTAACCGCGATTCGCATTTTGAGCAAAATTGAAACTCACAGAAAGAACAACATTCTGGTAACATGTCGTTATTAGTTTTTCTCATAAAACAACAAATTCATGACGTATGGCTCTCAGACTTTCAACATACCATTTGTAAGTACTAAACTACCGTTTGATATTGATAATGAAGGGAAGTAATGGACTTGCACATCCCTCATTGCTATAATCTATTTTTGGTATCGCAATCAAAGTCCGGAATCACCCGGACCGTTAGAATAACTAGCAATTCCAACCATTTCCGCTGTACGTTTCCTGTTTCCGTAATGTTGTTGTTAGTGGATGCAAGATGTTTGCATTGGGAGCCATTCACTCGAGGTTTTTGATAAATAAATTGATTATACCGTTCAATGTGGTACTGAAACCTCTTTATTTTCACCGGTGATCAATTTCGAATATTATTCGTAGTGTTATAATTCGAGTAACTGCATGACTAATTCCAAAAGCTCACGTTATCAATCATTATTCAAATCAATTATTACTGCAGGGGTCTGTTTCATAAAGCTGCCCGTAAATTACGCATGACTTTACGAATTACATGAAATATGGCAACCCAAATAAATTCTCAAACTACTGAAATCACGTCAGCTAATGCTCAACATCGACATTCGTACTCTTAACATCTATTTAACGAGTATTTTATTGCAAACTTTATTTTTGGGCAAACTCTAATTGGCATTAATCACACTTTCTTAAAATGACATGAACAACTTTTGGCATTTTACTTGGCACTTCATATTCGAGTCGTTCGTAATAAAGTCATGCGTAACTTTACGAACAGCTTGATGAAACAGGCCCCAGGTCTGTTAAAACATTCCTTTACGAAAATTCAAAGTAAAGTGAATGTATCATCACTGTTTATAAAAAAAAAATGGATTGGAAAAACATGATCTCCACTGGCATAAATAGTACAAAATGAATACGTACATGAGAAACCTATGTCTTAACAAAACAGAACAAAATATATAGGAATACACTATTTCAAAAGCGTGAAAAAAATATGTTTGTCTACAACGAGATTAATTATTTCAAAAGCGGAGAAAATTGAAACGAGTAAAATTAAAATCAAAACACTTTTGATGGAGTTACACAATGGGTCAGCCTCGTGTATTTTTTATTGACCGAAGTTGATGTGTTGGATAGCGAGGTATTAAGTAGAGCCATTTCTACGATACAATATATTAGCGTGCCAAACTCACTAAACATTATATTGTTTTTATATTTCTCTTCCGCTTAATTTCTTCAATGGATACAATTTAAAAAATAAACATTAATTTACTTTACAAACGCAAGAAAATGTGAGTGGCCATTTTACACACACACACCTGCACATGCGCGCACCCGCACACACACACACACACACACACACACACACATGCGCGCGCGCGCGCGCGCGCACACACAAGAATGAATAGGTGATGGTTATTGTGCAATTGCAGTCTAACCTGTTCGAGCCACATTATTTCAGTGGATTCGTGATAATTCAACATATCGAGAAAATGAAGACCAGAGTTTGGATAGCAAGTTAATCTTTCATAGCGACGCGTCGCGACGGTATGAGCAGGAGTCCTACCTCCCTGGAATGACGTTTCCACTATAAGCTATATAATGGAATATGGCAATATCTGTTTTTAATATTGCTCTATTTTCAGACTGTTCTTTCTACCCTACACTCTTAAAAATTCTGGGTCAGTCTGACTCGGAGAAAGGATCCGTTGGGGGCACACCCGGAAAAGGGTCAAGTTTAACCACATTCCGGGTCAAGTTTGACCAAAATCCAAGTAAGGTTGACTCATATTTTGGTCAACCTTGACCCGGAATTTGGTTAAAATTGACCCTGGTCTGAGTGTGCCCCAACGGATTCTTCTCCGAGTCCATATGTCCGGGGATCTTTAAGAATGTATCATCCCAAGGCTAAGTTATTACAATTAGTAAATTCTTGATAAATGCACTATTTTAAAAAAAAATCATCATTATGTATACTCCAGTCCGACTGGCTTTACAGCCCTGTTTTTGGAGTGGTTTTGCCGTAGATAATATTTACCTTCATGGGCGTCCTTCAGGGTTTTTTTGTTTTGGGGTGTTTTCTTGTCTGATCATACTCTATGAATAACGTTTAAAAGTAAATGACCAGATTGGAAATAGTCCTCAATTGATGACATATAATACTCCCGGAATCAAGTCTATACTCTGTTTAAAATTCTGCCTTGAAAGGTTCACAGTCGAACATTTCCTCTTTGTTGTACAATTATTACCAGAAAATGCTGTGGTCATGAAATTTGTTTTGTAGCTTTCCATGAGATCACATATTATCAGGATCCGAGATAAATTCAGTATATTTGTGAAACACCTGTTAATCCTCAAGTTAACAAAATTCAAGAAAATCCTTCCAGCCTGAAATGCTTACATTGTTATGTATTTCATTTCATTTGGTTCTTGAGGCATCTTTGACTTCTCCCAGTCATGTCACCGGCTTTTGATGTACCAACGAAATTACAGCTCAGGCGGCATCGTGTGTATTACGGGGTGGATATTTGCATTTTAAGAGATAACAACCAATATTCAAGGAATAATCCAACCAGGGTTTTAATAAGAAGTAATCTTAACATAATGGGACATACTCATGGAAATAATTTGTTGCTGTGTCAAGACACACCTGTAAGAGTCAACAGAAAGCACCGACTTATGCCGTTTTTTTTACGTGGGACACAATGGTACCTGAATATTGCCATTTGAATCAAGAGGGGGGGGGCATTTTAATTCTGCTTCGACAGTGAACTTTTAATTGAAAGACACTGTGACACCGATGCCATGTACTATACACACTTCTCTACTGTTACCATGCATAGCAATATTTTTCTGCCTTTCTTTTACATGTGTACAAATATGTTTGGGTTATAACCGTGTACGTAACCATACACGTTGATAATACATGTTTGGGCTACATCCATATACGTTGGTAATATGTTTGGGTTACAATCATGTACGTTGGTAGATATGTTGGGTTACAAAACATGTTCGTTGATAATATGTTTGGGCTACAACCATGTACGTTGGTTAATTATGTATTTGGGTTAAACCATGTACGTATTAGTAAATGATGTTTGGGTCACACCAGTGGTACGGTTAGTAATAATGTTTGGGTTAGACAGACCATTGTATGCGGTTGGTAATTCAAGTTGAGGTTACAACGCATGTACGTTTGGTAATATGTTTGGGTACAACCCATTGTCTTGATAATATGATTTGGTTTAAAAATCATGTACGTAGGAAAAACTCCACATTTCGGTGCATATAGCTCTGGCCATCGGACATAATATGGGAGCCTAACCAAAATTAATAGAAGTAGTTCTTAGTAGCTAGAAAGAGTAAGTTAAGACCTTTCATCAGTTGACGAAAAATACGCTAGTAAAAGACACAATGTTATTGATTTCATTTGCAGTCATTATTTTTATTTAACTTGAAACACAGTTATTGATTCCAAATTCTGTAATTTTGAATAGATTTTCATAAAAAAGACCGTTACTAGTCGCCCTCCTGTAATATATTTTTCCCTTCTTTTCCGTCTGATTTTCTATGCTGCTTGATTGTTAAAGTTTTAAAACTGGAGGTAGGTATTTTGAGGCGAACACAAAAAACTTGTGAAAATAGCAATAAACTGTCGAGTGTGATTGCGCATTTATCACACTTGACCGTCCACAAGACAGCTATCATCAAGACTAATCGTGGAGATTCATTTACTTTGGAACAGTGAACGTGAATGTGATGATCATTTAATTTTTGGGTATACATTGAAAAAATGTTAGAAAAGTTTATATGACAGGCTTAGTGTTTAACAAAATTGGGAAAACACCAAAGATTTTAGTGATGTCGACCAGGACCGATGTTTAGCACTCTGAAGCATGTTACAAAAGGCTAGAGAAGAAAGGGCCTTAGCTTGTGTTTTATATTGTAGGCGGTATGTGTGCTTTTAAAGTTCATTATAAGGTGACAACGAGAAAAAAGGAAATAATGTACAATCTATATTCTCCTGCCCAAGAAATGCTATATATTTGTTTTCACACTAAAATGGAGGCGAAGCTTGATGGAGAGTCTGACAAAAACTGGTTGCAAAAAGGAAGAAAATTATGTCGTACTGTGATAAAGCTGCAGTGACTGTGACTGACGAATTGGATTGTGCAGATTGAGGAAACTGCGGGAAAATATAGTGTTAAATAGATCAGGAATATGTGTTTTAAAACTGGTTGAAAATGACAAAAAATGACGAAATTAATATTGCATTTCTCACACCCCGGACATCTCAAGACTAAATCAGAAACTGGAAATTCCTAATTGATGTGGATTGAAATACAGTCTGAAAATGAGCCGGGGAAAGCAAGGAAAATAATAGATTTATAAAGACAGAACTGAGGTAAATTGAATATTCACTCCGCCGGGGTCCGTGCAATAGCAGATGGCAATTTCCCCTTTAATTAACATTTCTATTGGGTTTGGCGCAGTAATCTGCGGGGTAATGCATATGGCCAGGCCTTTAAAGTTTTCGGACAATTTGTGCGAGTGTACCTGTAGAAGACTGAAGTCATGTGAAGAAGGGGAAATGGTCTGAATGATTCTTGATGTAAAACAGTCCTCAAGAATGAAAGACATGAAAAAAAACTTTAACAATTCAACAATGAAACGAATTTTTGTTGAGCTTTGCAGTCTGTATTGATGCTAAAATATTGCAAAAGTGTCTTACGCATTATATTTATAGGTCCATCAGTACATGTTAGTTAAAATAAACTTCTAGGAATTGAATCAGTTTATGTTTATCACTGCTGGGTAAAATTTATTGTTAGGTTGTGGTTTTTGTTGATGATATCATCCTCTTTTTCTGATCAATTTGCCTTCGTTGGTTGAATTTGATGTAAATATTGATTACTGTTGACTTCAGGGTAGAGATTCAAATATAACTATGGAAAAGCAAACATGAATTGTATCAACAGGTATTTTAACAAAAATCGTTTTGATGAACAGACTGAGAAACTTACAAGTAGACGAGTTAATTCAATATGACATGCAAAATTACTGTTCGTCTGGCAACATGTAGAAGGTATATATAAGGTTACCAAGCAAGTTATGTTGTGCAGTTAAATCATCTTCCAGAAAACTGCATTCTAAATCCCAAACACTGAATAACAGAAATGTGATTCTGGAACAAGAGCAAAAATAATCCTGAGTGCGAATGAAATTTCTCAAAAGGCGAGAAGGAATATTGACATCAATAACTGAATGCATGAAGAAACATGGTCAGATATGCATGAACAGTAGGCCATTATAGTACAGATACCACTGACTTTAAAGCGGCGCCCATTAGAGAGTTCTGATTTCCTTTAAGATTTGAAAAGGCTGAGCTAATAGTAAAAACAAATTTAATGTTGAATAGAAATGAATTAAGAAAAAATAAAAAGAAACAATAAATTTCGGCTACTTCAGATGAATGACGATATTGTAATTGATTTGAAGGATAGAATATGATGCAATAGGAATTATACCAAATTAACAGTGAATCCATCTAATGTGCCAGAAAATGGAAAATCATAAGCCCTAGAAACCGTCGATGTCTAGAATTAGATAATCAACTAAGACATTGGTCTTTTGTAGTACAAGTTGATGATGTAAGAAGAACAAGTTGAAAGGCATGGCTAATAATCAGATGGCGAAGGTTGTAGTTTAAGACATTTTATAACATGAATACCACAAGCAACTGAAAAATGTGCTCCGCATGTTTAATGAACTATAGCTGGTGCACTGGTGTTGTTGTGCGGCGAATGTTTTTGTCATGTGGTATATAGTCAGTCAAATATAGACCTTGTAACTCACCACGAATGTGAAAAAAGAATTGATTTTTACTGGCAGTTCAATTTTAGTAAGGTCCACTGAGCACCATAAACTAAAAATCGAAATAGCATGGGGAAAGTAATCTAATTTGCATAATATGCAGAATTAAGCCTGTTAAATTGTACGATAAAATTGCAGATTTTACCCCAATTTTTGAGCTAAATTTCCAGATTAAAGAAAATGAACTATGAAAGATACATGCTCGTATAGGCCAGGGACACGATAGAGCTTATTTCTAAATAAATTACAGTGATTCTATTAACATGGTATGCAAATTAACTGCCCATTACACAAAATTCTAAATTTTCCAACTATGGCCATTGCAATTAGTACCCTATGGAAACAAATTAATCAGAGTCTAAAGGACCATGGTTTATTTCTCTGGTCAGGTGAACAACGATGGATGTTTTTGCCAGGTACATTCAGATCAATATTGAGCATAAAATGGGCAAATTGTAGTTTCGGGTATTTGATAAAGTCTAAAAATTATCAACACTTTATGTATGTGGGTAAACAAATCAGGTGTGCGGTGCTTGATGGACTTAGTTCAGTGACCTTTGCGATCAGTGTTGTCTATTGTAAGTTTTAATTATTATATATTTTAGATTCTCATAAAAAGGAATTCAAGTAAAGCTGTCAGCAGTGATTGTTCAGACATTTTCCTGATATGCGCCGAGTAGTTCACATAATGACATGACAAATATGGAAAATAAATAATCGCAATAACATGCTATCTTTCTGACTTTTGGCTGACAGTACTTCATACCGTACTTTAAAAAAAAAAGAATATATATAATTGTTGAGTCAAATTTTTTTTTTTCTAGTACAAAAATGAGCGTACTATATACGTATGATGCTCTAAGTATTACTGGATGTGGAGTTCCGAAGTATATTTTATCACCGAGAGCAAAAAAGGTAGTTCGAGTAGATCTAGATACGTAGTAATGTAGAGTAGAGTACTACGGCACCTGTTCAGGGTCTTTTAGAGGAGCAATAGTGTCTTCAAATTTCCTCCGATCATATGGGTATCTCTTGTAATTGATCAAAATAATGGAATGAAGTTGATTAAGCTCCTGCCAGTAGATAGAGGAATCTGCTGAGAGCGCAGACTTGGTATGAGACTAGAGCCGGTTGTTTTTCCTTCGTGGTGTAGGAGGAGGCATCACCTTCAAGTCTAGTGTTGATATTGTGGTATTTTGTACTATTTGAATAGGTCCTTTTGTTGAAGAGGGAAATTTACCTCTTAATCTTTGCTTCTTGATCGGCATAGCATTAGAGCTGCATGAAACTATTTGCTGGCATAAGTCATTACAATATAGCGGTGAAAGTGAGCGAGCGAATTCCAACATTGCAATACAGGCATTCTCCCGAGCGACTGATATTGTTTTAATCATATCTTGAAATTAAGGTTAACATTACAAACTGTGAGTCTCCTTTGACACAGATAACCAGAACCCAAGACCAAGAAACTACAAGTAAAATCGTTTATAGAAAATGACAAGCACCTAATCTTACTTCACTGTGATCTGGCAAAGTAAGGGAACAAATTCCAGCCAGGTCACATATCACAAAGTGCTCAAGAAGAGCAGGTTATTAACGCACTAATTCATGAGTATTTTTCTACAAGCTGGCACTCATAAAATGGAGGTACAACATCCGTCATGTGACAGACAGCAAAGCAGGTTAAGGAAAGAAAGAAGTAGCTCATGTTGCTATGTCGATGCGATTAGAAGTATGTAGAGCCTTTGAATATTATATTTCAATGTTTTTTAATGCTGTTGGTGTCCATGAGACATTTACACGGTAAAGAAACAGTCACTTTATCATCCTTGTCATCTCCTCTAAGCCCTAGAATGAATTAGAACATACCTACACCCTTACACACCCCATCACATCAAGGAAAAGTTCAGGGAACAGTCCACAGAAATTATGCTTGAGGTGCATGTGCCTTAAACTGCAGATTACATTTGAACATCCTCGAGAATCATTAAAGCTCTCTGAGTGCAAGCGGGAAGATTGTTTCTGTAACTGGTAGTAATTTGACCATTACTGAAAGTAATGTTTACATCACATGTTGAAGAAACAAATTCTTTTCAAACTACTTACTCCATTGTAAGCACTATGGACTTACACAGACTCTGTGCGCATCGAACAGTGTGACAGTTGAACCTGCGCCGATGTATTGATGGTTTTGATGATCAGACATCCTCCATCTCCTTGGCATGATCATTGCTGGGCAGCTGGCCCTCTCAAAGGAAAGGACTAAGTAATATCAATAAAATCTTTGTTTTCGTTGTGCTATCACAGATAGCTCGCTTATCTCTAAGTTGTCCTACTGATTGTACCTGTGGGCATGCTACATGAGGGATAACATCTTGATGGTGGGCCGCATCCTTTCATCCCCAATCAATAAGACAATGTAGCCTTTTCCAAATATGAATTATCACTAATTATTGGCAATACAATTCATGTTGCATAGTCCTATCTGAAGCCCCCGGACCTTTGTTGTCTACGAGATAGACCTGTAAACAGTGCACCCACTAATCAATGCATATGTAATGGTAATATCTTATGTCTTTGGTCTGATGATCCTGTTTCATGATCCCCAAAGAAACATCAAACTCAAATTTCGCCCTTGTGGCTCTGTAGGAAAATCCCAACATATCAAATAAGGTTGTAGATGACTGAAAAGTTTGTATTTAAAAACAAAGTTATAGGTGAGTCTTCCTAAACTTTTCTCGGTGAGACAACATTATTCGTTGGAAAGGCACTGAGGACTACATGGCCCGAATCTTCACGATATACATCGAACTATTCTTGCGAATTGGTTCAGTTGTACTGATATAGATTTCTTCTTTCTTTTGAAACAAGTAATCCATTTCACATAAAAAAATACAGAAAGAACTTCGGGAATTTGTAATCTTCAGTATCGGAAGCCTTCATTTGCATATTACGTAATATTGTTTACAAACGAATTTGCCTAGTTATCTTTACCGAGCATAAACATAAGCCTTTGAATATTTAAAGTTGTTTGATTTTGTTTAAGGTGACAATAGAGATTAAATTTGGAATATTTTCTTACTTGTGAAAGCTCATTAAGCATATTCTGCAAAAAATATTTCCATGATAATTTGAGTATTCGAGTACCTTGTATTTACTTATCCAAAATACCATAACATTGATTCATAACATACATACATACATGTCATACAAAGGCAAACCCAGTATTTTGTAATTCATATAGGTTCACAATATTAATGACCTTAAAAATAATAATGTAAAGGGAAAATTAACATTAACAATGAAATATCGAATATGTGCGTGAATGAATATCACTCTAAATGTACCATTGAGTTCGCATGACATTGTGAACATGGCTATAAAACAGCATTTCATTGTTTTGATCCGTGGCTAGCATGCAAAGTAAAGTAAAAATATAATTTCCTTTAAGAATTGAAACAATTTGCATATGATGCAATTAACTAAATTGTTTACCTATTAATGTTTTAATCGTGTTTCTTTGATCTTAAACAGATATTTTTGACAAAAATTTCCTTTTAAATTGCTGAAAAATGAGAGAAAAGTATTAATTTCTTGTATTGTGAAAAGCTAATTTGCATATTGATGCAAAATTAGACCACTTCATGCTGATTTTTGGGGGATTTTTAAGGTATGGTGATTAGGCAGACCTTACTGATAGTCATGTGCGGTTGGAAACAATTAATTTTGGCAATTAGTGTGGGTTACCCCCTTAATCATACGCTAACATTTGACTGGACATAATAATGATTGCCAATTCCCTAAATACAACAGCCTTACCGTTGCTATAAGAGCCTTTTTGCCGTCTAGCGAATCATCCATAAAAAACAGCCCGTCCTACGACGCAGGTCTCTTCCATTCAGCTGAAGATTTTCCAAATGCGATATCTTCGTTATTTTAATACATTTGATTTCCCATTGTAGCATTTCAGGTTATAATTTCGTTAGTATCAAAAACTAAATTTGTACGCGAAAA
>JZLH01S0440390.1:33440-43469 GCA_001188425.1 Eucidaris tribuloides
CGCTTTCTAACGCCTTTTGCGCGTCTACGTAATCATTCATAAAAAAAACAGCCGTCTATGACGCTAGGCTCTTCCATTAGCGGACGATTTTTTCCAAATCGATATCTCGTTATTTATACATTTCATTTCCTTGTAGCTTCAGGTTATATTTCGTTAGTATCAAACTAAATTTGTACCGAAAAGCTTTTCGATATGTTCAGTATTTTTGAGAAAATCGAAAAAAAGCAGTTTTGAGAAAACTGATTTTCAAATACTGTAACACGAGCGTTGCAAAATCTTTCCATTAATTCAAAAGATATGAACACTGAAAAAAATATGAACAAAAATCTGTGCAGTAAAAGAATTGTACAAATGCTCTCCGTTCAACTGTTATTGATTAACAAAAAACCACCACTTTTGGCGCGTATTCACCTTCTAGATAGGGTCTCGACATTGAGAACTAGTCATGTATTTACATAATGTATGCAAAAGCATGCGAACCATCCCTGCGAAGTGCGCTATAACATGACTACTGATGCAAAACAAATTCCACAGACTGCAGACAAACACGGGTCATGGTGCAGTTGTGCGCAACACACGTCATCTGGCATGCTTTTATGAAAATCGAAGCAGGATCTGTCACAAATAACGTGATTTTTATACGTTAACTGTAAGGTTTTCATGCCATCGTAATATATCTATTTAATAAAATACTACATATTCCATCTCTTAAGACACAAGAATGTAAATGTAAATCATGTTTATCGTGGATTATACATGCAATCTTCATCGAAGCAGCTGTAACATCACAGTGCACCATTGCATTGTATCTCCATGAGGGGATGCGCCACTATCATTATTCAAAATCGGTACCATGCTCCGTAGATGGACTTTCAAAAATGGACCCTAACAAATAATGCCAAAGCATTTCAAACCAATGTCCTGAAAAGATACCGCTTTTCAAGAAAAGGCCTGCTGTTACAAAAAATGTTCTGGGCAATAATACTGCCCTTTAAAACCCCATGGCTGTTAATAGACAGTTTATACAAATGCTGGCTACATAAATCCTCCATGCCCTAGCTATCTTTAATATAAGGTCTAAAAATTAAAGCCTTGAAAAATTTGTATTTCAAAAATGATATTTTAGGCTAAAATCGCACAGGTACTCAGATTGATGATTCAACCATTCCCATTCCTCATAGAGTACCCCGTGCGTAATCCTCTCTCTTGCATCAGATAGACATTGGTCTTTGTAGTACAAGTTGATGATGTAGAAGAAGCAAGGTTTGAAGCATGGTAAATCAGATGGCGAAGGTTTAGTTTAAGATCATATTATACATGATACCACAGCACTAAAATGTGGCTTGCATGTTTAATGAACTATATGCTTGTGCACGGTGTTTGTCCGAATAGTTTGTCATGTGGTATAATGATTCCAATTCCTAAATACAACAGCCTTCCGGTTGCTAAGGCCTTTTTGCCGTCTTACGTAATCATTCATAAAAAAAAACAGCCGTCCTATGACGCTAGGCTCTTCCATTTAGCGGACGATTCTTTCCAAATCGATATCTCGTTATTTATACATTTGATTTCCTTGTAGCTTTCAGGTTATATTTCGTTAGTATCAAACTAAATTTGTACCGAGAAGCTTTTCGATATGTTCAGTATTTTTTGAGAAAATCGAAAAAATCAGTTTGAGAAAACTGATTTTCATGACTGTAACACGTGCGTTTGCAAAATCTGCCCATTATTTCAAAAGATATGAACACTGAAAAAAATACGAACCAAATAATCTGTGCAGTAAGAAATTGTACAAATGCCTTGTTCAACTGTTATTGATTAACAAAAAACACAACTTTTGGCGCGTATTCCACCTTCTAGATAGGGTCTTGACATTGAGACTAGTCATGTATTTATATAATGTATGCAAAAGCATGCGAACCATCCATGCGAAGTGCGCTATAACAATGACTACTAATGCAAAACAAATTCCACAGACTGCAGACAAACAGGTGTCATGTGTGCAGTGTGCGAGACACACGTCATCGGGCATGCTTTTATGAAAATCGAAGCAGATCTGTCACAAATAACTGATTTTTAGGTCACCCCCACCCCCGGAAAAGTAGGGGGATATACCCCCTCAACCCCAGGGATTTACGCCAGTGGGTTCAGAGTGTGTGTTTATCTTTCAATTTTTACAACACTGCAATAGTTTATTTCTAATTCAACAAAATGTTTAAGATGTTTCGTCATAGATTGATGAAAATTATCACGATTATTCAAACTCAGTTGCTCATGACATGAATTTCAGAGAGTTAAGAGTTTGCGAGAGAGTAAGAAAATGGATGCATCTCTCCCAAATCTTACTAATGAGAAGATTTATTGGCCTGTTAATCTTGCAGGCATTTAATCATCTTCGAACATTCATTTACAGACCAGCAATGGTTTGAAATATAGTTTAGTTCTGGAAAAGAAATATTCATATAGATGTAAGTTAATTCATAATATCAACTTTTTGGTTCCACTGATTAGAATAATTTTCCACTGGATATTCCCTTCATGCCCTTCAGTTGGATCTTACAAGAGCAAATCAAAAACGTAATACAGTCTCTGTAACAAAACATGGTACAAGCACAGAAAATACATACACCTGAACTCTCATAAGTCTTTGTTCAAAAACCAAGTATGTGTATTTGGCATACATACACTTGTCTACAAAGGTTTCCGTCACAATTTGCCTTCTTATCTTCGTACTCTCATGGCTCATCGCAATTCCAGACCAGGTCTTCGCTCAAGCTCCGATAAATCCATCCTTCAAATCCCACGTTCAAATACTTCATCCGGTGATAATGCCTTCATATCGTACGCCCCCAAACTTTGGAATGCCTTACCCTCCACATCCGTCAAGCTCCATCCTTGGAAACTTTTAAGAAACACTTAAAAACCCATTTATTTATTGTATAGTTTGGATTATCCACTTATTTGTATATTTGTATATTTATATGTTTGTAAGTATGTAATTAATAATTATTGCTTTAGTAAATTATATATTCGTATTTTCTTTTCTTTTCGTAAAGTGCTATAAAATAATAATAATAATAATGACATTTTATAATGCGCTAAAATCCACCTATCAATGCAGGTGTTCATAGCGCAGTAATATAATATAAATATAGAGGAGAACGTGACACATTTACAAAGGAAAATAAATAGAAGGATAATCACGATTAAAATGCATTTTTCATGAGATGAGTTTTCAGGTTAGATTTAAATTGTGTTAAGGAGGTAGTCGATTTTATTTCTTCCGGTAAATTGTTCCACAAACGTGGTCCGGCAGATAAAAAAGATCTTCTACCCCATGATTTATTGACAACAGACTGAGTGTAAAGAAGTTTGTTACTGGAACGGAGAGGCCGGTTAGGTTGATGACGTTTGAATAATTCAGTAAGATATGCAGGAGCAATTCCATGACAACAACGGTACATGAAAAGAAGGAATTTTAAAGGCAATCCTATGTTTGACTGGAAGCCAGTGCAGTTTAAGAAAAATTGGTGTAATGCTGTCGGAAGGTTTGGTGCGAGTAATGACTCTAACAGCAATATTTTGCAATCTTTTCAGACGGTTCAGAAGAATATCAGGCAGTATTTGTATTTAGTATTTAGCGCTATATAATTATCCATATTATTAGGTATGCGAGTATTAAACTGTTAGTTTTTGCCAATGTTAGGCATCGCTGTTGGCGTAACTGACCGTGATAGTCAAGTAACGTAGTCGTAGGCTAACCGGCGTGTTTCTGGGCATAACCTAATTTATAAACAGTAAGATCTAATTACAGGACAGCTAGATCTAAGTAGAAATCTACTTACCGAAGTTTTCAATCATTCTCGATTTCTGCTGAATCAAGAATCACGGCTGTAAAGTTAACAGTCGTTAGACTAACCAGTTTTACCGCGTACCGTTACAACACTTAGATCTACTCACTAAGTAGATCTAACAGCTCGGCCCGATATAGGACAGGTCAGGTCCAGCCAGCTAGCCGCCAGGAACCGTAGATAATGTTGACTCAAAACAACTTGAAATGATCTGATGTGTGTTCATAAACACGTCCATCCGAGTAGTAGTACGCTGAAGTTTCGTGGCTAGCTAGCTATAGCTGCCACTGCAGTGCACTGACGATATTTACATTTAATATGCTGCATGCATGCATGCAGCTAGCAGCGCTGAGATCGATCCTAAACACGTCGTGGGCAGCGATATTTGAGTGCGCATAATCAGTACAAGCGTACTTTCATTTTCTATGCTAATCTCGTTGCACTAAAAATGTTGAGTACACATACACGCGCGCGCACGCTAATGCTCGCTCAAACATAGATGGTCACCGGGATTCCCTACGCGCAAGTTTGATGTGCTCGCATACGTATACAATAAGTGAATCGACACTATCCCTGGGATCGATCGTGTCTAAAAATGAAAGCAGTTCCGTATTCGCTGCCATAGTCGTGACGTCACTCCGAGGTCAACCAGCCGCAACCATTGGTAACTGGTTCACGCGATGCGTCAGCGCGATATGAACACTGAACCGCCCGTGAGTTCGCTATGGCCGTCGTGTCAATGTACGGAAAAATGTGTTATTTTCACGAGTAATTATCCGAAACGCAGACAAAATTAAGGAATTTCAGGTACTGGAGTGTGTTCTCAGACAACTTATCCTTTATAGAAATATGCTCTTTTACCTTATTTTTTGCTACAATTGTTGATTTTGAGGGAAATTTCCAGGCAGTCATAGCGAAGTTTCCGTGTAAACTGTATGAGTGATACGTTGTTATGGAAAGAGCGTGAACCATTGTCAAGGAAGTGAGCGTGACCCGAGGTCAAGTTACGTCACACTTTGGCAGCGAATTAACCTTGTGACATGTGTCACGCTTTTCGTGGATTTCTTTTCTAAAAAAAATAATAAAACTTATTTTTAATGTACAAAACAAATTAAAAGAATAACGAACCATACGCTCATTACCTTTTTTTATTAGTGAATTTCAAATTGTATGTCCTTTTAATATTTTACCATAAAGATAACTGATAATTGACGAATAACTCAGTGTTACCGTTCGAGCCTAGGCAATATAATATATTGCATATACTATATACCCTATTGACTGGCCAAGGTGACTGTCGGTCAAACATCAAAATTACGATCCTGATCAAGTTGATCACGCGATGCGTTCTGCACCAATCATTTTATCGGTATCTATAGAGGCCATTCAAAGCCCAAGTTTAGTTTTGGGGATTTTTTGTTATTTGAAAGCTTTATGCCCCAAAGTCATAACCCTGCAATAAAAGATTCTGAATGTCTCTAGTTTTTTTTTTTTATATGAATTTATGAAAATGTCGGGGGGGGGGACCCCGGACATTTTTTACAGCAGAGTCTGCTCTTTCAGATGAGGTATAAATCATATAACTTTAACGCCTTATTAACCCTTTGGATGCTATAATGTAAAAGTATAGTCAACAATTTCGTGGTCCCCCCCCCCCGAGATTTTTCATAAATTCATATAAAAAAAAACAATATCGCTGAAAAGCTCGAAGCGGAAATTAAAGCGTGTGTGAAATTATCAATAATTCTGTATCTATAGAGACCATTTAACATAACAGATATAGACTGGAAATTGTTGTAATATCACATTTTGTGTATGCCTCGGGATTTTATTTTCCCTCGAGATAATCCCTCAGCACTACGCGCTTCGGGAAAATATAAGCTCTCGAGAAAATAAAACTCCCTCGGAAGTCCACCAAATGTTATATTACACCCCTGTCCAGTCTATTATGTATAATATAATATAATATAATATAATATAATATAATATAATATAATATAATATAATATAATATAATATAAGTATATAATCACGTTTTTTTTAAAAATTAGGATGTTGGTCTAGTGGACAATTACACAAAACATAATAATGTTTCCGATAATGAAAATAGGATTACTGTTTCTTTTATTTCCAGTGTTATCATTAGTATTATTGTTGTTACAATAAAGACACATACGATTGATAGTACTTTTTGAACAAAAAAATAATGCCAATGCATTTAGTTTAAACGATTTTTTACCCCCACCCACCCTCCCGGTTTTCAAACTAAGCTTCCAAAAAGCACCAACACTCAGTCACAGATATAACTTATTAAGAATTATTCTGATATAGAAAGAAATTGTGCTTTCGAAACTAATTCACTAATTCGTTACCGAATGCTTTTGTGCTTTTATATCATTGCATGCAAATAGTGTAAGTGATAGCCTGCCCTTTTCATACCCAATTCCAGTCCCTTACTCCAATGCCAATCCCAAAATAAACTCCGATAGAAGCGAATGTCATGTTCCACACCTACCCCCAAATTTATATACCGGAACTGTTAAGGATGAAGATATAAAAGTGAACGGTGTGAAACCCACTCAAAAACATAATACACAATATATAATACACAAAGGATTCAAAATTAATTTGTTGATATCAAAAAGTTTATAGCAAAATAAATTTCTTACGAAATGAGTCAGGCAAAGAGTATGTTGTTGTTACAAATTATTTTCTGCACAATTTTTTAGGACAAAATAAGTTACTCGCAGTGTTGGAATTTTGTCACAAAATAAATAACTTTTGTATTTACAAAATCAGTTGAAACGTGGCATCCATGCAAGAGATCGATACACTACAACGGTTCAGTGACCTGACACTCCATCCATTAAATAAAAATTACAAGAGACACGTACATTTAACAGCAGCCTGCGCATGTGGTGCAAATTCAACATTTCATGAACGAGAGCCGAAAAGGTTTTTTTTAATTGTATTTTTTTATGTTTTTCTTTAACGGAGGATGTATGCTTTAATATCTTGTACGACAGCAATGATCGGAGTACAGACATTGCGAGGAGGTTACCGTGGGTGCAGTTCAGTACGACTTATAGCCGAGGTATGTTCGCTAAATTAACGTAGTTATTATGTCATCTTGTAATTGCATACACTTTGCGTACCAGCCTGGACCGGTGCTTGCAAAGCAATTGACGCACCGCGGGAATTGCGTAGAGGAACACTGGTTGGATATTACTTCATCCGGAAATGTTGATTTCATTTATCTAATTATTTTATTTTATTTCATTTTAATTTTATTTATATTTTATTCATTTGTCTATTTATTTTTATTTCATTTCTTTCTTTCTTTTTTTTTGGGGGGGGGGCGGGAGGGGGGTAATACACCTTTAATATTTTACATTTGAAAATAAGTTTTATTACCGTTCATCATGAATTATTGAAGCCTCAGGATTCGCATCCCTTAAAGTGATAGGCTAACATTGTGGAGCTTCAATGTAAAAAAATTGTCAAACTTTGATATCTGAGCTACATAGAAGTGTTCAAATGGACAAATAAACACCCTAGAATACAAAAGTTTGGAAAGTTACACTGCCAATGGCAAGTTATACATGAATAAACAATAAAACTCGGGGCGAGTTTTATTAACCTAGGTGAACACACAGTGAGTCTATGGGAGGAAATGGGCAAGTGAATCTGGTCAACTTACGATTTTCACTTTTTTAAAGCACTAAATAATCATTTTGAAATACAATTTTTTCAGGGCCTCATTTTTGGACCTCATCAAAGACACTGGTAGCATGGGGAATCATGCGGCTCAGATTTTTTTAACTGTGGTAAATGTTAGCCAATACCTTTAAGTTACTGATAATACAAAGTATACCGTTATTTTAAATCAAATTTCGGAAGGATGATGTGAAAAACATCTTTTTGGAAAAAGTTGGCAGAATCCTTATCAGATTTCAACGTTTAGGTGATCACCTTCCACGCACTCTTAACAGCTAATATATTATTATTCATTGCTTTGAATAGTACCTTTGTTTGACTGAACGAAGTGACGATGGTAAGATATTTCCAGTCTCGAGTATTAGACAGTAATAGACTGCAGGGCAAGGCATCATATCGTGACTTTCTGTAGTCCCACCATTGTTATTTTACAAATTCCTAGTGATGATTATCCAACTATTACTAAAATAGTATTTCCGGTTTGTTCTCCAAATTAAATTGCTCGTTTTCGAGAAATTAAATTAATTAGGGCGGTTACAGTATTTATTATGTTGTGACCACGTATATATATATATATATATATCAGTGTACAAACTACCAGAGACTTTCATGGTGTGCACAAATAAATTTCGTGTCTGGAATGTCACTCCCTCACATCCTCGTTCGCAAACTTGGAAGTGCTTGACTACCTGTGTTGTCAAATTGCTCCTGTAAATTCGAAAATGTTTGAAAAGTCCATAGGAACTTTGTAGACTGAGGCATACAAATAACGTTCTAGAAAAAAAAAAGATCTGTGGTCTTCAGATTGGTATTGAACAATAACATTACAATTTTATTAAAGGTAGCGGATCTCATTTGCAACCATTCCATAATACAGCAAACCATTATTCATGCCCTTATGATATTTAAAATGTACTTGTCTGTGAAATCTGAAGATCAGAAATCACCTAGATTTTAAAAAATGCACAAGAAACCAATAGTTGTGTGGTATATTATGTTCTAGGCACACTGTTCTGCCTATGATTCATGGACCTACAGTAGGTCCGTGGGTACATCAGGCTGATATACAATACTTACGTAATACCAGTAATATACACGTACCAGATGTTTTTTTATAATTGTATGAACATGTACCAGATGTTGTGTTCATGTGTTGGAATCCATCAAACACACTGAAATATTATTTGCCTGCGTTACGGTTGTATAGCAGGCAAAAGTTGTCTCGCTCGTTAACGTATGCATGTTATGCGTTAATGTATGCACGCTCATAAATACGGTTCGAGGGTCGAGCGACAGGTGGGTTGCTAAGGTATGCAGGTACACGTGACGTGCGATAGGCACGGTGGGGCGGTGTATTTAAAGTGAGCCATGTGGTCACTCGCATCATTCTAGCTTGCGAACCAGCACATCGACAAATTTGGAGCCAGCCGCCGTCACAATTTAATAGAGTTCAAGCTGTGAGAAAGCCACTCCGGCCTGCTGTCGAAACGGGACACCTTCATTGCCTATCGGCTGGAAGATTTTCGACAGCGCGTCAGTGACAACCAGCGAGAGCGTGTGGGAATAACGGACACCTGGCAGGCGTAGTGCAGGGAAGTGACCGACGAGGCTTCACATAATGTCAAGCTAAGTAATGTAGTACTGCATGTAATGGTTTTGCAAGTCGTAATTTTGTGATTGAGGGTACTCTCATGGGATGGCCGTCGCTTTAAAGCGTCCTATATCAGTCTGTATCTGGTTGATTAATTGCGGGAACGTCGTGAGTCGTGGCGTGAAATATACACACCAATAGCACTGTTTTGGGATATTATAGAGAATGATTACAAGTTTACTCTGCATTCTAGCCCGCTATCGGCCGATTTAGTTAACATTCGATCGTTCTGCCATTACAAATTCTGAATTTGTCGGGCCTCGGAGGATCGGCCAAGCATCAGTCCGCCGTCTCCTCGGTGCCAACGCGGTTCGCATCTCATACTATTTTTCTCAACAGTAACTGGTGAATATGTCATGACTTAGCATAGCAACACGTGTTCCATTTCCCAGACTTACATAGCAACAGCCGGTTTCCATTCCCGACTTTTACAAACAATACCGGGTTTCCATTTCCCGACTTTAGGATTTTCGCCACAGTTTTTACTAATCTGTGTACGCATCATACACTCCGCCACTTCCAGGCGACGCCTCGAAGGACAAGTGCATAACCCACGATGGCTTAGCAGCTCTCTCGCGGCGTGGAGCTTTTCCCTTCGGATTCAGACACACATCCCGAGAGTTTAGCGTCATCACTTCCATATGACGTAACCACCGTAAGCCAAAACAAGAATTATGCATCCGTATAAATTATTAAACTAAATATTGGAGTAACTGATTCGTAAATGAGGGCGTATTCGACGATAACATTACCCAGCCGCAAAGGACTTTTCACCATACTTCGGACACACGCTTTTTGCAACCAGCTGCG
>JZLH01S0440390.1:70305-85010 GCA_001188425.1 Eucidaris tribuloides
TGTATTGTGCTCAATATCAGCTTCAAGATTTATTTCCACATAGTCCCATGAAACTGACGACCCTTTATCAGGCCGTTTAATGTTGCACAATATGAAGATATTATTTTTTAAAAGTACAAATAAATTAAGATAATTAATTAAAAGTGAATACTGCAACACCAGGGCCAACAATGAAAAATCAACTTGTTTAAATTGCCAACATATTATTATTATTTATTACATTTGAGAAATGCTCAAACAGTTAACGCTTTTACCAGTATGTACTGGCGCATGCACAGAACTTAATGTCGTAGTTTTATTGTAACTGTTTATCTATTGTGTTAATGTATTTTTTTCTGTTGTATTAAGATTGACAGACAACACCGTTTTACACCAACAGGGCCCCCAGGGAGAACAGTGCTAGCTCACTAATGGGGCTACCCTGTACAAAGAACACTTAATAATAATAATAATAATAATAATAATAATAATTTGAAGTGAGCTATTCCCATATTATAACGAAATGTACAATTTCCTTTCACCGGGAAACCAAAGCTTTTCCATCATAAACGAGTACTGCAGTTTATTCCTGTGTTTCATTCCTCTTTTAATGTCATGTATAGTATCATATCTGTTATTGTTCTGGAAACGTTAAAGGCTGGGCGTCTCTTTGCATGCCTACAAATTAACATTATGTAAATACACTGGTATATAGAAGAAAATACCATATAAGAACATTTGGCGAAGTATAGGAACTAGAAACCCAGTTTTAAAGAGAGAAGGAGCCAGCAACTAACAGGCATAGGTTAAGAAAAAATGACAATGTGAGTATTGTGAGAATTATGGTACATGATGATAAAGACTCCCTAAATAATTGGTACTGTGTGATACTCACCCTCAGCAAGGCCCTTTATATTAGTTAATTTGTGTTTATTTTACGTCTTTGCAAGTTTTACCCCGGGACAAAACTTGCAGAAACAGCTATAGGGGGAGGAGCTTATCGATTCAAACAGTGCATACATTAGCACGGCGAGACCAACACACGTCGGGTGGCATGCATCGGTCACGCATGGTCAGCTGCAGACATGTGCACGGGCGATCTGATTGGTTGGCAAGAACTCAAATTTTTTCTTAACTTATGCCTGTTAGTTGCTGGCTCCTTCTCCCTTTAATGAAAATATAGTGAAGTATAGTGTCTCCTACACACGAATTCCTATCGCAGAATATTGGTAATGCACGGTACAATTTTACCTCTACTACTACTACTACAACTACTACTACTACTACTACCACTACTACTACTACTACTACTACTACTACTACTACTACTACTACTACTACTACTACTACTACTACTACTACCACTACTACTGCTACTACTACTACTACTACTACTACTACTACTACTACTACTACTACTACTACCACCACCACTACTACTACTACTACTACTACTACTACTACTACTACTACTACTACTACTACTACTACTACGATTTTTATTATTATTATTATTATTACAACAATAAAGAATATACACTAAAGGGCCATTGGTTTCTTGCGCATTAATCAAATTTTAGGTAATTACTGATCTTCAAATTTCACAGAGATATCCTTCATAATAGCTTAAGGGCACGAGTAATGTTTTATTGTGCTGATGGAAGGGTACAAATGAGATTCTTTGCCTTTAAACTCGTAATCTGACTCATATAAGAAAACTTACTGATATTCCATGTCAAAGGTTAGAAAGTGTACTCGTATTCGCGTATTAGGTGGAGCTGTGACAGTCCATCTAAAATCTAGATGGTGTGTATAATTCAATGGGTAGTATAATGAGTGCACGTTTTCAATTTGGTCAGGCATCAATTCTATGTCGGTACCTGTGTGAAAAGGGCAAGAATATGACATCCTTGAGATTATGTTGGAAAACACAATTGGTTAAAAACTCATCATTTTAAATATAGATTAAATGCCAGATTTGTTTTACGAGAATAGATCGGAAGAATTGAGAATTTGGTTTTAATTACACTGAAATACTTTAATATAGGTCATTTTACATATTCCATTCGAAAATTAATTTGAAGTTTAATACAACTTGTTTTCCTTCAAATCAAAACTTACAATTTATTGACGACCTTAACACACAAGTACACACACACACACACACACACACACACACACACACACACACACACACACACACACACACACACACACACACACACACACACACACACACACACACACACACACACACACACACACACACACACACACACACACACACACACACACACACACACACACACACACACAACAAATCCTTCGTATTTCCGAGTAGAGGTAGTAATATTCTAATCCTGTGACTGGCTACGGAAAGAAAAAAAAATACCAGTCAATAATACTTTGATAAAAAAAAAACTATACATACTGTATTTCACATTGTGGTCAAATACTCACAGTTACATTCCCCTAGACTTTTCTCGAAGGATATAGTCAATATCAGCAAAATGAGAGACACCATGGCTCCACAAGAAAGGTGACAACTGTAACATAAACACAGGTAATATGAAATGTGCCATGATTGCGTAAAACATTTATCGTTCAAATTCAAATTAAAGCGCAAGTTGAGTTTTGGCGATTTCTCTTTTATTTGAAAGGTTTATGCCCAAATATTATCACACCAATAACTGAATCTCTTTAGATTTTTTTTAATTGATTAATGAAAACTATCGGGGGGGGGGAACCCCGAGATTTTCGACTGTAATTTACATATTACTAACACTCCTGCTCATAATAATGGAATATTTTGTTGATGCTTATGTTCTATCTCCTATATCGTCCAAAATTTTCAAGATAAGTGTTTATTTCACAAAAAACACAGTATGTGAAACAATTTTTTGATTTTATGAGATAACTAAAGTAAAAACTAAAATATATTTGAGCGCAATAACAATTATATATTTATTTTTTTTAATCCACCAAAAATCATGAAAAAGTATCAAATTAAATTAATTCAAAAAACAACACAAAAATCTGATAAATTTTGATCTAATGTCAATTATCATTAAATTAACATCAGAATAGTCTATTACAAGTCTAATAACGCGCGTAACCACCACGTGACTCAAAACAACTCTGAATACCGCCATTTTTAAACACAGGTTTTAGTGTCAAGTTGGACGCTACAAAATGCTCAGCATTCCTAAAATACTTATATTATACTTGTTTTACCAGGGGTGAGCAAATATTAATCCCAGATGTACCGTTCACGGAAAAATGGCAACTTCTAAAATGTCTCTAAGATATTTCATAATTATGAGCATGAGTGTATAATATAACTCATATTACATTTACGTTACAGAAAGATCAGAGTCTGATCTTTCTGATGACGTATAATTCAAATAACCTTAACACCTTTCTAACCCTTTGGATGCTATAATGTAAAACATAGTCGAAAATCTCGGGGGTCCCTCCGAGATTTTTCATTAAGTAATTAAAAAAAACTAAAGACATTCAGAATCTGTTGTTGGTGTGATATGACCTCTGGGCATAAACCTTTCAAATAAAAAAAAATCGCTAAAACTAAACTTGTGCTTTAAAACACGACCTATCTTTAAAATGTGCGTGGAATATGGTTTTATTCTAAAATACACCCAGTATTTTCGATATCCCGTATAGTATTTGTTCTGTATTCTATTTGTAAGAAATTGTAGTTCAGTAATGTTAAACTGTACATTCACTGGTTTCATTATGTAGGCCTATTAGCCGTACTTCGATTATGCAATATTACTCGAATACATTACATGCATGAATACATTCAAACAAATGCTGTTGTAACTATCGAATTCAAATTCTAAATGATTTCATATTGTTTACATATTTATTTTTACGGGGAATGCGTGCACTTTCCTTTTCCTTATTAAATGATAATTAACATAACATTTTATATAAAAATGTCTTACCTGATTTGTGACGAATAGGTCTAATGATGACAGAGACAAGAATCAAACGATGACGTGAATTCTAAACTTGATGTCGCAGTCAGTCAGTCAATCAATCAATCAGTGAATCAATTACTTCTTTGATTAATGAAACTGCTGGTCAAATTTCAATGGCTAATTACAATCACAATCATGGTGAAATTTACAATCATTAAGTTTAATTTTAACCTAATGTGACTTACAGCAATATCAATACAGTAAATTGTGATAATTCTATTTACATGATTATGTATACGATGTTCGCATCAAACACTATTCGGCCAAACATACAGTATCGCTCCAATTTGTTATCACTGCTTGTCGATTTATACATGTAGACACTGGCAGACCAGCCACTCACGCGTGCAACCGCTCAAAAACGCATCTCAGAGAAATCATTTAACGGGCATCTCAAAATGATTAGGCGTCATGTATAACTATTATTGCGACCTTTCTGAGGAATGTAATTACATGTTGATATGTTTTCGATTTAGCGGTTATGTCGTGGTTATAATGCCTGCAGAAGACAATGCCAATTGTATATTTGCAGATCGTGCAAGACACAAAAGTCTGCCAGAATAGAGATGCGATCACAAATATTAGTTGATCGTTTTTAGTAATCGATAAATATACGAATATTTCTTATATGGCAAACCCATGCCTTCTTTGTGATAAACGAATACATAAATTCGGATTGGTTGTCATGGTATCATGTATTTGATGCTTTATTGATCGTTGTAAATACAACTGCTAAGTTTGATTCGAAACATATTTAATATATTTGGATGATTGTTATTAATTTTAATGATATTTTCGCGGAAATATGTATGCAAATGTATGCAGCCTGTATTGTCTTTTATTACGGACTTTCAACAAACCCATAAATGTGTGTGCTTTGTATGCCAAAGATGTCATTATTATTATTCAAGAGGACCATGTTACAGCTTAAGAGTCGGGTAGAAGGAGCTTGCCCAGGTAGTTCACTGCAACATTACGCCCTCTTTGTTCTCTTCTACGACATGTGCGTACGAGGATGCATACAGGTAACAAAAGACCCGTAGGGAATAATGTTAAAAACATAAACTTTGAAAAAAAAATGTATCATATATCTCAAATTGATTAGATAAGAATGGAATCAACATTCTGTAATAGAACGAAAATTCTTAGGTAAAGTATCTCTATATATATCTATTATATACATTTCATTTATAGGCAAACACACACACATATGAATTCAACATGTCTTGCAATATCCTCGATTCCTAAAAGGATATATTCACGATGTGACAACATTATCTTGCCTTAACGAAAACCTCGAAGTATTACTTTTAAATCGTTTCAAAACATTTTGCTAGCTAGCGAGGAAAATTGGGCAGGGAAAATTCCCTATAATTTTTTTCAGGTATTTTTTTTCCGACGGATTTCGCCCCCTAACATTTTATCCCAGTGCGGCCCTTGCTAGCGTCCTGTAAAATATCTATCGAAATTATCCGATATCACCCGAGTTCGTCGACCACGACATACATAGACCGAAACTTTTGGTATAGACAATGATAAGTTTATTGGCGAGTAAGGTGCACCTTTGAAGAAACCTATACCTGAAATTATACCTAAAAATAGGCAATGCATTAGCGTATTCGTATACATGAAAACGTAATTGACCACTAAAAGTATGATGTAAATATAATAATATTCGCTGAAATGAACACTTTACTCAAAGTACAATGAGGTACAGAGCATTATAATTGAAAGCTATGATTACAGTACATATTTACACAATGAACGGGATAAAAAAAAACAATAGACGTTTCAAGAGAAATTATATGAAAAATCAGCAAGTTAAGAAATCATGCAGGCAAGGTTAAATCGGGCATGTCGGGTTATACTGTTATTACATCACAGCAATTTCACTACGCAATCATTATTTACTGCCTCATTATATCAAAAAGCAGGAAGGCTGGACTTAAACTGAACATCAAAAAGACAAAGGTAATGATTAGCAGCAGTTTCCAAGACTACACAATCACAGTTCCAGACAGCTATACATACATGAATAGACGTATCCAGTAGACTTTGGCAAAATTTGGCACTCTCACTTTCAACCGGTACATCATATACCTGTGCTGTCTTATGGAGCAGAAATATGGACCACAAATAAGAGGCTGGAAAGAAAGCTTAGATTAGCCAAAAGGGCTATGGAAAAAGTTACGATTGGAAATTAAATGGACACACAAATTAACTGACTGGACCCCCAGAGCTAACACAGAAGAAGAGGCAGACAAAGTAGGAGGTGGATGGATGACATCAGAGAATATGGCAGCGTGACATGGAAACGAATGACACAGGACAGATCGAAATGGAAAACTAATGAGGAGTCCTTCCTTCAGCAGTGGAGAGAAATAGGCTAGATAGATAGATAGATAGATTGATTGATAGATAGATAGATATATTGATAGATAGATAGATAGATAGATAGATAGATAGATAGATAGATAGATAGATAGATAGATAGATAGATAGATATACTTTAAAAACTGTTTGTATTATTCCCAACAGAAAAGACAACAGGTAACGTTTTGTTGTCCTACGAATTATTAGGACATGCAGACTCCACGGCTACTCTAAGAGCAATTTTATTTTTTAGTTACGCTGTGTTTTATTCTTGATTGAGCTAAGCTCCAACTCCATTAAGTTTGTAATTAATATTTATTTATCGGCGATGGCCATGGATACGGTGGAGTTTTGTGTTTTTCCAGGACAATTTTGTTTGTTTCTTCCTCCATAAAAAACCGGGATAAAAACACATTGAATAATAAATATCCCAAGGACTTGAAAAAAGTAGCATGTTGAAGCAATAAGGAAGCTTTTCGATCTGCAACTCATTAATAAATTAAAATATAAGTACGCGGCGAATAGTCAATTTCAACTGGAATTACAGAATAATGTCCGAAAATGCAATGCAATACAACACGCACGTAAACAAACTGCAGATAAAGTGAATTACACGAAACAACAACAATCAAATATGAAAAATCTGAAATGAACTAACCACACAAGAAAATTCCAAGTACGTAAGTTGAATTCTCGCGTTTTGATTCCTGTTCTTGATACCCAAGGCGGGCTGGTATATTGTGCCCCCGGCCCCCTCTCTAAAATCTTTATCTATTTATTTTTTTTTTTTTGCCGATCACTCTCAAACTTACCACGCATGCAGAACAACTCAAACTCAATAAAATGCAATAATTGCAGGTTTGTAGTTTAGATTCAGGAACAGTTATGCAACAGGGAGGATGTGGGGGTTGCACACCCTCCAACTTTCAAGAAACTTTTGAAATTTAAGTCTTAAAAGCCGACATTGCGTGCATCTTGGTCCTGAGAAAACAAGAGCTTTTGTTTTGTAATTGAGAAGTAAAGTCGACATTTAGTAGATTTTTAAGAGTATTTTTCATTGGCCTTATGCCCAAATGTTTCATAAAATCTTCCCAAATTTGTCCCCATTGAACGGCCATTGCTGGTGTGTAATTACTAGAGATATATATAAAAGAATTACCACAGGTATGACGGTTTTTCTTTCTTTATTTTATATATTTCTAAAAATCAGTTTTCTCTTTGATTCTTTTCTTGCCATTCAACGGGAGGCCCCCCCCCCCCGGCTATGCCACTGAATTTGTCCAATACGGGAGAGCGATGATTTCGCTATAGTTGTCCGTGATATTAAATTTTTAATGGATTCGGTTCTCAACGGGAGATGTCAGCAAACAATTTTTTTTTTATTAAGAGTCAATAATAACTATTTACGAGAAGATATCGAACTTTTAATTACAGCCATTCTTGCAGACCATACCTTCTAAACAGCAACGTACAAAATCTCTCCCTGAGAAATCAATAATATTATCCAACTTCCTAATATTATCCAATATCCTTCATTGTTTCGAAATCTACATCAAGGTTAAGGACGATATCAAGTCTTGAACAAAGTTTTAGCTCCAGTTTAGTGGATGGTGTTTGTAAAATGGAACGAAGCTTTAAGAAAGCGAAGAAAGATGTAGGGCCGTGACTGAACAGAACATTGATTTCATCCAAGTGGATAATTCTCACGTGTACTCTATTTGACTGTACTATAACAATGGCAGATATGATCAGTTTCTTTCTTGTGGAAATTGTGTTGATATTTTGTGGAAACGTGCTAGCAACAGGTAAGTTTATTTTCAATGCTTTCTTTGAATGTGTGTTAAAAGAGTGAACGTTTTGTCAATAGTGATACCACACATTTAATCTCAATCAGTCTCAATCTAATTCATAGCATTAAAAGTATTTGATAAATTGTATTTCGGCATGAATTTACATTTTATATACACGATTAGAAGAAGAAGAGGAGAAGAAGAAGAGAAGAAGAAGAAGAAGAGAGAAGAGAAAGAAGAAGAAGAAGAAGAAGAAGAAGAAAGAAGAAGAAGAAGAAGAAGAAGAGAAAAGAAGAGAAGAAGAAGAAGAAGGAGGAGGAGGGGGAGGAGGGGGATTAAGAGAAGGTGGGCGAGGAAAGAATAGAACATAATTATGGAGAGGGAAAAGGAAGAAGAAAGACGAAAGAAGAACAAACATATGCTACAGCACGTCTCAACAACGTCTCAGAAAGTGCCGCTCTTTGACAGTCGAGAACCGCTGTGACTCTGACACACGCTTACGTCAACGTCAAGGGCAAAATCTTAGCTTGCAAATGTTGTTTCTTCCGTTCGATTTGTTTTTGTTTGTTTGTTTGTTTGTTTTTGTTTTTAGTCTTGAGACATGTTAAATTATCAGTCAAAAGGTAAAACCACAATCGTGCCACTATTACGCGAAGAGGGCCTGATACTACTATTGACTGTAGTTAAAGTAACATATTTGTGATTTCACCCTTTCGTTGTTAACTAAACATATTTCATGATTACAACACGCAAATTGAACAAAACAAACGGCATTTGAAAGCTGAGACTTTGCCCATGATGCTGACGTAACTACCACGTCAAAACAGTATCTTTTAATTGCCAAAAAGGGCGCTTTTCATTTGCACATTTTTTTTTAGACACACTGTATGTTGTACTACCCTTTAAAGGATACAGTATCTTTCTTTGTTACCCAGAGGAACACTCTTAAAAATTCCGGGTCAGTCTGACTCGGAGAAAGGATCTGTTGGGGGCACACCCGGAAAAGGGTCAGGTTTAACCACATTCCGGGTCAAGTTTGACCAAAATCCAAGTCAGTTTGACTCATATTTTGGTCAACGTTGACCCGGAATTTGGTTAAAATTGACCCTTTTCCGGATGTGCCCCCAACGGATTTCTTTTCCGAGTCATTCTGACCCGGGATTTTTAAGAGTGCAATCAAACGCTATATCCCGAAAGGTTGGGTTTGAGCCTGGTATCTTTCAAAGTTTCATGCTTGTTATGGCATGGCCGATTGCATGCAGGGGCGGCGCCAATGTAAAATCAATGGGGAGGTAAAAATGTCAAAAAGGCCCAAATTTCATGAAAATCCCCATGATTTTTCGATTTTTGACAAAATTAGGGCGGCCGCCCCTCTACCTGTGCCGTCCCCGATTGCATGCTGTATTTTACATTGTCTTTTCATTTTTTTAACATTGTATTTGTCAGATGCCGCAGCGCTAAAACAGTCATTCACCTACGCCTATGTCGGAAAATCAGTGCCCTCCTTATGTAAGATGAATATTTCTCGGAATATCGTGGTGAACCATTACGCACCCAGACCGAAGTTCAACGCGGGGTTACAAAGAGAATGCCAGGTGCAAAATGTCGGGACTTGTACCTCGGTGGGAGCTACCCCAAAGTTTCTCCAGATGACGTCATTATAACGTCAGTGTGGTAAAACACGACGAACTATCGGAGGGCCAGTGTGCAGACCACAGACAAACATCAGCCTGTCGACAAAAGGTAAATATCAATATTTCTTAGATCTATACTATAACAAAACAAAAAAGAATAACAATGATAGTGAAGACAGCAAAGAAACATAGCTGTACTTCTGGGTCAGTCATTGGGGGTTATTTCATTCTATATGATCACAGTAGACTAAAGTCTCAGAATATTAATTTCATTAATGCATATGGACTACAAATACATTGAACATTTTTTGTGTATGTTTGATTTCAATATTACATAATACTTTTACGGATTAGGCCTACGTACGTTGCTGATATTGTTACATCTTCCAACATCACTTACAGAAATATTCTTAGTAGTGTACTTCGTGCGTGTGTGTGTGTGTGTGTGTGTGTGTGTGTGTGTGTGTGTGTGTGTGTGTGTGTGTGTGTGTGTGTGTGTGTGTGTGTGTGTGTGTGTGTGTGCGTGTGTGTGTGTGTGTGTGTGTGTGTGTGTGTGTGTGTGTGTGCGTGCGTGCGTGTGTGCGTGCGTGTTACCGTTTAGCTTTTAATATATTAATGTCAGGCGTGGTTTTACGGTGGGCTTTCGGGGGTACTTAACCGAAACCCGCCCCCCCCCCCCTAAAAAAAAAAAAAAAAAATGCTCAAGCCCCCCAAAAAAATTCGGAAGAAAAATTTTTGGTACAATGAAAATATTAATTAACACTCGCTTTAAAAAAAAATGTGGACCTCGGATTTGGAATGAAAATTTTGTGTCCACGGCCCCGCTTTTGTTCTGAGCCGGACAGGAAGTTAGGAAGACTGCAAAAAGTCCAGGATGTTGATATTTAGTATCTGCTATCGGCAAATGTTGGGTATATATGCGATATGGAGAATTACTGATGCCTGAGATGAATGACAAAAACTTGCATGTCGTTTCTTCTAATCTTTTCTTCTATTATTTACAGATGCATATAAAATCAAAAATTGTTCTTCTGTCACCTGTCAAAATAATGGTACCTGCCACAACCACGGGACAGCAGGCTACTATTGTGTCTGACAGCAGTGCTTTTACGGGGACTTGTGTCAATCAGGTATAGTACTACACCGCAAAAACTGGGGTGTTAAAACTAACTCCAAGGCTGTTGCACAATATGAATACCAGACGTGGTGTAAAATTTTAACACCACGGGTGTTATTCAACACCAAACCCAATTATTCAAACACAATGAGCATTGAATTTAACACCAAGGGTGTTGAAAATCAATACTTTTCCGGTATTTATATTGTGCAACACCCTTGATGTTAAAGTTAACACCCCGGTTTTTGAAGGGTAATAAGTTTGATCTATCTTCTGATGTGCTAAACTTCTGATGTTCTTCTGATTAAAGGGGAGTTAAATTTCATTTTCGGAAAATCTCATTCATTTTCTTTCAAAACATAATTCGATTTTTTTTGTAAGTTTTCTTAAGTCTACGTATTTTCTTTTCCTAAAATTGAATTGAATTTTCTTTAAAAAGAATGACTAGTTTTACACAAGCATTATACTCTTTTCAGACATTCGTATAGCGGACCTACGAATGTTTCATGTACACAAAACTGGTTTACCCATCCTTAGTTTAATTTTGGCATGTTTAGAGAAGAAGGGGATATTCGTGATTCTTTCATTAAGGTATTCAACTCATCAACAATAATGGTTGACCACACTTAATGAGAATTTCATGCTCAACGGATCAGGAATACGTCTATATGCGTCCCCCGTACAAAAAAAAAACATCCCGTTTTAGGCAATCGTTCGTCACTAACTCGATTCACAATTTGAATTCGTAAGTACGAAGGCCCATCTCCAAAATGTAGAAAGAGTGAATACCTTGCCAGTCTAATCATCATGTACCATTCAAAAATCTCCGTTTCAATATATCGATTTGTAAAATAAAGCTATTGAGCAGGGGGAAAAATAAATTGATAATACTGATTTATCGCTATGAAAATGAAATTTATAAACAGATATTGACAATGTGTAAACTGTTAAAACAAGTAAATTATTATATAATAGTGATTTAATCAATTTCTAATTCACGATGATTAATTATTTGTGTTTTCTTCTTCTCGTTTGATCCCATGTCACGTGTTTAATGTCAAGTTTCTAACATGACAATGTATTTCGTTTGTATTCTAATTTATCTTTGTAAACCAGTGAAAATCAAATTTCCAATTGGATAATAAATGTCAATATCTATCTACTTAATATCTATCTATCCTTCTTTCATTTGTTCAGACTACAGATTATCGGCACTGACCAGCGGGAATCGGAAAATACAGGTCTACGTAGAGACACGACCATGGCTGTCGTCATCTTTAACCTCGTAACCAGGACGACTTTCGACTTCATCGTTGTTTACGATGGCCACCTCAATTTTTCTTTCCAAGAATACACGCATAGAGGAATGGCAAGGTTTGGTAGAGATCACAATTTGACAGGAGGAAATAATTGTGGTAGAGTGAGAAATAACAATTGAAACTGTATCTATATATTTACAAATATGAATAAATCATATTTCAAAATCCTAATTCATAGCACCTTTATTTATTTCATGTTAGTCGATAAAGTAAATATTATGACATAATTATTATGTTGTATCGGCGTATCAATAGATTTTATCGTTGTCTCAAATTCGCACTGCATTTTTGTTTATATTCGTATTGATTTCAATTGCGTCAGATGGGGGGGGGGGGGTGCGAGGTGTCCCCCCATGATATTTGATCAAGGTATAGAGAGGCATATGTTGAAAAATGTGTGTATGTTCGTTTCTCACCCCCTTCCGATGATCAGACTCATTCGATTCTGATCCCTCCACCCCTCTCCCACCAAAAGATTTTGATCATTTCGCTACCGGTCTTGTCGGCACCTTCTTTATCAGCCCCCAGTTGAAGGCTCGAGACACGCAGTTAAAAGCAGGGAATCCCATTTGTAGCCCTCCCGCAGCCCAGCATGTCATTCCACATGCCTTATAGGCTATTTATGAAGGAAGTGTCAGTGAAATCTGAAGGTCAGTAATTACAGAGAATTTGACAAAATGCACCGAAAAGTAATGTCAGTTAGACCACTGTAACTTCATGGTTAGACTCTGTGCAAAGCCCACTCGACAAGTCGGTCCAGAAGTAGTATTTCAGTAACTATGTATTGGTCCTGAAATATAATTTGCATGAGACTCATGGGACTTGGTCATGTTTAGTCAAGTGACATAACGTCATTTTTTTGGATTACCGTTATTTGGTGGAAAAAAGCGCCATTTTTGGTACAGAGCTTCCTTATGGGCTACCTTTTGATTTTAAAAGGGGTGCCACCCAAACCGGGTTAGTGATCAGGGTCAGGGCGAATGTGGGGGTTGTCCCCCTCCCATAGTACAGAAATGTTGATTTAATGCAAATTGTATCATATATGTGAGCTGTATGATGGAAATTATGCAAAAGATTATTTATTTATTTATTTATTTATTTATTTATTTATTTATTTATCTATTTATTTATTTATTTATTTATTTATTTATTTATTTATTTATTTATTTATTTATGATGTGATGAAATGAAACAGGAATACCCTGGGGTGTAACCCTATCCCCCGCCATCCTCAAGACCCCTCCCCTCCCCTCCACTCTGGCTATGTAGATAGGTTTGTAGCCAAAATATTGCTGTTACAAGGTGGATAAAAGCACTATTTTTTCGGTAGAGAGCTCTCTCATGAACTAAATTTTGATTTTAGAGGGGGAGCCACCCAAACGGGGTTCAGTGTCAGGGGGGCATGTAGGGGTAACACCCCTCCCATGGTACAGAAATGTAAATTTAATGCAGCGTATCAGTATGTGACCTGTATGACTGGAAGTATATCAATTTACGATGTGACACAGTTTAAAACAGAACTGGAAGGTCCCGGGGAGTACTCCCCACTTCCCCTTCCTAGCCCCACCATACCTCCAGACACCCCCAGCTTAGTCATGTAATTGGGTGTCTAGCCAAAATAGATACCGATATTTAAGGAAACAATCAAACATCTAATAATACAAATAGCATTTACCAGGATGGAGAAGAGGTGAATAGGGTTTATGGTAGGAGAGGGGATGGGGGAACAACAACCATTCGGGGGCGGGGGGAGGTGGCTATAAAACCTAAGTTTCCTGTGACAAAAGGGAAAACATGATTTTGAAACTAAGCTATCAGAAATCGAAGATTAATTAGTTAGGATGTGGGGAGGGGATTTACAATGACGGTACGTGTAGCAGACATTACGATGATAGCAGGATAGGGGCAGTGCCTATTTAACATATGATAGTTCCCTTTTTAGATATGGAATTTTCCCTTTATGAAAGTTAATGCATTTCTTTTTAAATGGAAGTGACCCTTTCAAAATAATAGAAAGAGTGTGTTTTTGCATTGGAGAGCTTCCCTCTGCATTGTGAAGTGGCCATATTACATAGTAAAATACCCTCTTTACTTAAAAAGTGCCACTCCTTGTAGAAGTGTTCCCTTATCTGTTGTCGTTGGTGCCACTTTTCCTTTCTTACTTCTAATAAGGGGTACCTTGTATTTTGATTTTGATGCAACCCATCCATGAAATCCATTCACTTCCTCTCCATCCTGTTAAATGCTCTGCGTATCATCAAATGTTTGATTGTTAAAGATCGATATGTCTCTTTTGGCTAGACACCAATCTACATGCCTAAAGTGGGGGCAGTGGCGTAGCCAGGATTTGATCTTATGGGGGGGGGGGCGGAATATGCGAGGGAGCGAAGCGACCGATCCCGAGCGAGCGGAGTGAGCGAGGGGGGGGGAGGGTGTGGGAGGGGGTGTCCCCCCGTCCGACGGTGAGAGCTTTTGGAATTTTGATTTGATGC
>JZLH01S0440535.1:54258-66227 GCA_001188425.1 Eucidaris tribuloides
TCTTCTACTATAAATGGATCATACAAAATTCATACATACAAAATTCATTCAATGTAAATACATACAATATTAACAAACATTAATCTGACAGTGACTTTCAATTTGGTTATCAAGATTGATCAAACGTTACACATTGGTTTATATAAATATATTACACAAATAAGTAAACAAAAAACAGATTATGCAGAGGGGCTGGCGTCATAAGCGTAGCTTGAAGTTGACGTCAGCCCAGAATTACAATACGAAACTAAATATTGTAGCGAAAATAATGTACACATGTCTGCTCACAGTAATTAAGTAGTACCATACAAAATCACAGTGAGCAAAGCGTATACAAAATTATATATCATGTGGAATTTCAATACATTAGATACATACACACATATATACATACATATAAATGCGAATTTACAAGTTTAGGGTGCAAAGAAGAAGGAGGAAATGGAAAACAGGAAGGAAAATTGAAAGAAAAAAAAGTGAAAGGTCAAGGAAAAGACAAAGAAAGAGAAAAAGTCAAAAGGAAAAGGAAAAATGAAAAGACCCTCGTATCAGAAATAACTTTTGGTTTATAAATTGGCAGATTGACTCGAATGTAAATTACACATTGAATCATACGGCGAGAAACCAATAATGAATGATTCATGTATGTTCTCAAATTTCAGAAGGGTAGTATGTCAGCAACAGAAAAAGAAGAGAACAGGAGAAAAAGATTCATACACAATATGGCTATGTCAATTGGAGTCTAACTCCTGAGTTAAACGAGTTGTCAATTTATACAAGTACTTTAGAAAAATCTCTGTCAATATACACCAGTTCTAAAATAGCCTCCCCCACTGCTCCAAATGCGTCACCTGCTCCACACCTTGCCATGCCCCGAAACTTATACGTCACACATCTCTTGTAACCACTCAATCAGCCTTCTCTAATTCTCAGCCTATCGTCAAAATCCTAACTCCCCTCAAAAAAAAAAGTTCATAAGAAACCCGAAATGGTTTGAAGGATTGCTGTGAAACAGGGCCAACAAAAGCAAAACGTTTAGCGTTCGCATGTTGCCACATGTGCAAAATCCTTGCAGCGAAAGAACGCGAGTCATACCCAATATTTGGGCCGCGGCAGAGGGCCAAAGGTGTTACAAAGTGATGACAGCGATTTAAACGGTCTAACCACATTTAAACTAGTACTGGCCCCAACAAACCGCCCAACACCCCCGCTCTCCCCCGCCCCCCGCGCCCCCCCCCCCCCGTCGAAGCGCTGTGCAATGTCCCCGCCCACACCGGCCGACCCCCCCCCTCCACAACACACGACTTCACCCACACGCCGCCCTGCGAGACATGCGCAAAGCAAACGCACCAGCACGCTTCAAAGCAGCTCAAACCGCCCGCAATCCCTGCCGGAATGGAGCCACAGAAAAGCTCACATTCCTGCTCGCATCCCGTCCGGATCCACTCACGGCCCTGACCCGAAGAGCACGCACGCACCGCTCCTCCCGAGAGGCATACGGTTTCCGAGCCAGGTAAAGAGCCAGCAAGTGGAAGTTTGAACAGAGACATCCAAGAATACCACAATGCTTCCTGTCCACCAACCAATTGCCTCCCACCCTCGCCCACAACGCGCCCCTGCGTTCTTCGCTGGAGACAAGAAAACAACGCACACACGCTCCAACGCAACACCCCCCCCCCACCACACTCGTTTACCACCATAACCCAGCTCACAAGCCACTTCTAGCATGACTTACACCGCCTTTACCCCCGCCAATCCCTCCTCGCTACCCTCTTCCCACGCCCGAATACACTCGCCTACCCCCCCACTGTAAGACCTTGTTACCTCTTCTTAACAACACCTCTTCCATTTGTTAATACCACTCCCTACCGTCCCCCCCACACCACTAAATACCCCATCGAGCCCCCCGCCACCACACCCCTACACCCACACACACAGCCCATCACACCACCCCCTAAACACCCACGGCCCACACTCCTCACCCCCGCGCATCCGGTTCTCCCCCACTCCAGAATATCCGACCACCCCAAGTCCAAGGCCGCCCCCAAAACCGTTCCCACCGCCTCCGCCCTCCCCGTTATCCATCTCCACCCCAACCCTACACACCCTCCCCCCCGCCCATCACCATCATGGACATCCCCTCTCTGACCCCTCAGTCCTTCCCATAACCACCTCACAAAACCCTCTCCTACCCGCCACCACACACTTATACCCTCACAAAAACCCCAAGCGAATCAATCTTGCAACTTCCCAATCGCAGACATAACCTTACAACACATAACACAGCTACTTAGCGCATACACCAATATATATTTATTTTTACAAAAACAAAATAAAATATCAGAAAGGTAGTCAAATTAAAGTAAGTAAAAACAACACACGAAACCTGATAAAATTGATACTAATGCATATTACATAATTACATATCAGAATAGTTGTACAAGTCTAATGAACGCGCTGTTACACCAACTGACTCAACAACCAACAGAAATTAGCGGCCGCCATACAAACAAGTTTTATTCGATCGATGTCGCTCACAAATTCCAAATACAAAATAACTTTCATTATCAAAGTTCACCTGGTATCGATAATCCCAACTACCGTTCACGGAAAAATGGCCTCAAAATGTTTCAATTATTGCCATAAATGAAGAGTGTATACACGCTAGTCGCACAACGTACGATAGGTCCAGAAAAGTCTAACTGCAGTGCTACATGTCATCTTGAGAATTATACGTAAAGTCTTAATATTTTTCCATGCATCATTAACCTCAACAATATCCACGGGGAGGCTTGCATCTTGAACGAAACGTTTCTGCTCAGAAAGGCGCGAAGAGCGAATACTACCGCCGAGAGCGGGCCCGTAACATCGGCTAACTACGACACCACCCAAAGAGTAAAAAGGTAAATCGGTGTTGACAGGATGAAGGACATGTACAAAACGATAACGGTGATGATAAATTAATCAAATAATGAAGAAGTAACATACTAATAATAAGGAACATGACAAAATAAAAATGATAAAATAAAATATTCATCATCAATCATATCAATCACACCAGACATCAATCACATCATCATCATACAAATATAAATATGTAGTAAGTAAGGTATCTTAGTGGTAGTAGCACAGTAGTAGAGTAGTAGTAGGAGTGAGCAACAGAGGGTCCCTAGACCATTGCAACGAGGGGTTACATGGTCAATTCCGGACAAAACGCAAAAATGAAAACGACTGAACGGTTGTTCAAAGCGCGTAACGGAGGCATCATAGTTTCCAGGATTGCGGGGGATCCACCCTACGGAGTGTTTTTGATCGTCCTCCTTAAATACCCACCGATAACGCTATGTATGTAAAAGCAATGAATAAATCACTTAATCTTGTGTGTGTGCTGTGTTACCAAAACGGTTGCCGAATGGGGAGGCTGTGGAAGTTCCCCTCCCGTGAGAAAATGACTTTTCGCCTGAAAATGTGTGTTTTAGCGACATCTTTGAGAAGAAGCATTAGACATCCGTTACTCTAAGCAAAGGGTGCACAAATAAGATTGGGATAAAGGGGACGTGGAGCGGGTTCCTCTTCTCCAGGTGAGAAATTATGACTTATCGCGAACTTGGTTGTTCAACTCCCATTTGTATATGGAAGCATATGACGACATTCGTCGTTTAACAAAAGTGACAAATAATGTGATAAGTGGGGTAGGCGCTGATTGCGGGCCTCCCAGGTAGAAAGTGAACGTTGTTGCCTGAAAATGGTTAGCCCAGTTTTGAGAACAAAATATAATTGTTTTTTTAATATGGTTTTATAGGTATGGCATGTTTGACTGGGAGATCGGGAAGGGTTCCATACCAGGTGAGCATTTTTGCCTAAATGAGTGTTTCTTATCGCCATAATGCAAGAATCTATTACATCACTTTGTGTGTAAAAGGTGCGTGATTGTTGAGAATTCGGAGGGCTGAGGGCCCTCTCAGTGGTGAAAAATCGACATTACTTACCTTTACAGTGTTTCGGGTCCATATTGTTATGAGGAATGCATAAACAATTGACCGATTCATCTATGTTCAAAGGTACGAATAATGTGGATAACTTGGGAGGTCTGGGAGGTCCCTCGCACTGAGGAAATTCGACATTTCACCCGATAAAATGCATTTAGCATACATTAAGACCAAGAATGATACAAAAATAAAAGTACAACGGATAAGAAACGGAATCCTCGGAGGGGGAGAAATTCACACAACTTAAAACACAGTGTTTTACATCCCTCTTTTTAGACAAACCTACATACTGCATCACTTGGTAACAATCCAGGACGCTACACTGCCACTGGAAACCTATCATGCAAGGCTGAAAGTTCAGTGCCGCGCTTTGCAATAAAAGGTGTTTGGGCAAGTCATTTGTCCAGTCAAGTTTTGCCGACGATCAATACAAAATGACTGTCAAAGATGATCATCCAACTACATCTGATGTTATGCACCTGCTCCTGTTAAATTTGCCAACTGTGAATATTGATACGTAACGACATGCACTCAGAGTGTTATACGGGTGCTCACTGTTTTACTCCTCCCTCCTTCTTCCTCCTTACTCTTTTCTTCCTCCCTCCTTCTTCTCTCTTTCTTTCTTTCCCCGCCGTTCTTTCTTTCTGTTCTCCTCTTTCCTCCTTTTTCCTTTCATTGCCTTCTTTCTCCTTTTTCTTTTCTTTCCTTCTTTCTTTCTCTCTCCCCTTTCTTACTTCCTACTTTCTTTTTCCTTCCTCATTTTGTCCCTTCCCCTCCCCTTCTTATGCCGACTGGCGCAAAATTAGCCCGACCTGGTGCGTGAATGCCCGACCTGCGACCAATGACTGGTGTCACACCCCCACACCCCCCCTCTACGACGACGCCTGATAGTAGTATATAATGAGTAGATAGGTAGCAGTAGTTTGTTTTTAAAAGTAAGTACACACGAACTATATAAAAGATGATCAAAAATAATAAAATATTACACACATACTACTACTACGACATTACAATAAGTAATATACATATAATACTAACATAATAATAATAAAATAATATAAAGAAAAATATGAATATAAATAAAATAATAATAATAATAATAAAATATAAATTTTGATGATGACATGATAATAAGAATCTGAACGTTGATGCGATGCGTGAGACGTGAAATGATAATGAATACACAAATAAATAAATTTAATTGATTGAATTGGATTTAAGTACATCTATAAAAGAACACAAATACGATCGCACGTATAACCTAGTAGATGTCGCACAAAACATAGTAAACTAACTGCGTGCATAATATCACTTTTACCAATGTATTCAGTCACTTTATGTTTGTTTGGTTTGTTTGCTTTTTGTTCTTTGTTTTTGTTTTCGCAGAATAAAATACCCACAGTAACCGGTACAAACCCACTTCAGAGAAAACAAACAAAATGTATGACAAGCACAGCTAAACCATATCACCCGGAACGCATTTAAATCTCGTTTCCTGGATTCAAAACCAAACTTTCCTCGAACAACGTGCTCCAATCCCTAAATCGGAGCGACAAAATGTTCAAAAACGAAATTGTGTCCGGTAAATAGGCGATATACAAAAGAGACCATGGATCTATAGTGGAAAGTAAACACGACTTAGAGCCCGGAATATGTGTCTGACAATAATACAACAATCATGTACTCAGCTGTAAAATTCACTGAAATTGCCCAATTCAAGAAAATAAATTCCTTTAGAGCTTAGCAATGTAACAATAATTGATTGTTTGTGTTGGATTTCTTGTCAGTAATGTCCTTTGTGAGTCTTGTTGTTGTTTGTTCTGTGTTTGTTGGTTCGAGCGAGAGGTCTATACCGTTATAAGAGGATTTTTATACAAAATGTGTCCATCAGTGCAAGATGTGTCCTCTGCACTGTATGCTTGTGTTAATGTTGATTTGTGTTGTGGTTGTGTGTGTGTGTTGTTTGTGGTGTGTGTGTGGTTGTGTGTGTGTGATGTGTGGGTGTGTGTTGGTGTGTTGTTGTGTTGTGTGTGTGGTATATATTGATAGGAGGGTGGTATGATGTTGTGTTGCGTGTTGTTTTTGGTATTCTGTGTGTTGTGTTGTGTGTTGTGTGTGGTGGTTTTTGTGTTGTTTGTGGTGTCGTGTGCCCTGTCGCGCGCGCGCCGCGTGTCTTCTTGTATGATTGCTGATGTTGGTGAGTGTGTTGCTGTGTCTGTGTGTCGTGTCTCATTGTATGTTCCGGGCTTGCAGGAGACATTGTTGGGGTATGTTAAGTATGAGTACATGTGGGTTAAATCATACACACAATATAGTGAGCGGGCCAACCTTAAATAAATTCTACATTCGAGTAAAGACCCGCCTCCACCGAAAATAACACAAAGTTTATGTCGAAGGATAAAGATTGGAATTTACAGAAAATTGAGGTTGTGAAAAAATTTGGTGCAGATGTTTTTTTGACGAAAAATTTGGCATTATGGAAAAAATCATGATGATTCTATTTATCCAAGGCCTCGTAATAATTTGATGGAGAGGTGCAGATTTGTGAGTGGATCCTATAGGATCTACATGTCTGAACAACTCCGGATGGTATATTTATTGTAAACAATTAACAAAGGGGTTTTTTGCGGGACCCGGAGTTCATTTTATGGGAAAATGAAAGAAGAAATCGGAATTGGTCGTTAAAGCAATGGGACCAGAACCCGCCTGATTTTGGCTTATTGAAGAGAATAGTATTAACAAACTTGGACGATGGCAGTTTGTCAAAGGTCGTAGATTAACCACAAGACTAATCCGGGTATTTTCCCACAAAAATGCAATTTGGTCAAAATTGAGAACAATCATAAAAACTACATTTTGCCCAATTACGACAATATTTCAGTTATTCTTGTTACTTGTTGTTTATTATTCATAAAGATAAGATTTTACGAAATTGATGATGTGTCACAATTTCATGGCACGGGTTTTGAGCAAAAAAAACGCATTTGGAACAGAAAACATGATTCTACTTTCATACCAAAACCGTACAAATTTGATTGAATGGCGTTTGTTCTGAATCTACATTTCTTACATTGTCTGAAAGTCGCGAGGAGATTGTCACAAAACAAATAAAAAGGGTTATTTAGAGACACGCGGACTCCTTATGCAAAAAATAAGAAAAAGTGAAGTTTCTTCAAAAAGAAGGCCAGTCCGAATTGTTTACCGTAGCGGAATTTTGTCTGGATCGATATATATGATTGACTAGTGGCACAGTTCTAAACCTATTGGAGACATATTTAAAATTAAACAGTAATCTGGGTTCATTTACCTCAAACACGCATTTTGGTAAAATAGAACGTCGATAATAAAATCTTTTGCCCATATTCGTGAGATATTTATCAATATATCTGTACTTTTTCAATTAATGATATCATAACATTAATGTACAATAATATCAATCACATACCCAGCCAAACACGAACGCTCGCCCTGAAAATCGTAAGCACGTGGATCCCCATTGCAAACATCCGCCGAAGATCGAGGAAAAGATAACTGCCCTAGATATGATAGAAGGGCCAGTGTATAGAATCTAAGTAAAATTACCTATCAAAACAGCAAGAAAACAATACTATGTATCTGGAATTTTTTCTCCTAAAGAAAAATACAAATCAATCGAACGCCACCATAATTCACATAAGCTGAATTCAGCTCTATAATTTAAAGGATCCAGATGTTATCGTCTAAATCCGTTGAATGCCAATTTGCTTATAGGCAGCAAACAGCATGGCGTACTAGAAATGCAGCGCCCGGGGCAAGTACAAAATTGCGCCCCTTCCACAATCTGAGAACAGGGGCAAGTAACTGAAATAGCGCCCTTTTCTAAGGTTCCCTTGTTTCTTGGCAAACTTGCCTTGCGCGCCCCTCTGAAGAAGTGCCCCGGCACAACCCGGTCTCCCCTTGCTCCCGCGAGATATGGCACGCAGGTCAAAGAGATCCCTGACTCGAACAATAAAGTGTAAATATACATTTCATCTTGGTAAGCATGTTTCTGAGAACGACAATTGCTGTTCGTTGTTGAAAGCTCACATACAATAAGCCAATTTAAGCAGATTAGACAATTATTGCCCCAGCCTTATAAAGTAAGCATTGATATGAAACGTTCCCACAATATACAAATCTTGTGCAAACCAGGTCTGAAGACAAAAATGCTTCATACATAGTACGCGGTAATTTGTTGTATAGTTACATAACTGGATTTAGACGAGCGGATGCCAAGAGAGATCAGTCAATATGAAAATATTAATAGAGAGTTCAACAATTTTACATTTGAGAGTTCATCTTAGACATAGAACGCTATCATATCCTACATAAAAGTAAATACGTTAAGGAGTTACATCTGAAGTGAATCAATAATTATAGCGGTTAAGATGAGAGTATGTTTGTCAGTTGCGTAAAAGAGCATAGAAAAATGTATGGAGCAATAGACGAATAAAAGCAGTAGGGCTCATGTGGCGAATTCATTTGAAAGAAATAACAAGCATAAAATGAAACAAATGTCAGAATTTACAGGGATTTGGCTGTCTAATTTATCGTGGCCCCTGTAGAACTTGAACAGAAAATAAGATGTATGGAAACACGGCAGCTTTTACTTTACGCTGAGATAACTCATCTCAAAAAACTAATAACATCAACCTAACTAACTGTTGGATTGAAGACATAAAATAGTAAATATGATACTCATTGTATTATAAATAAAATATGTCATCATTATAGCAACAAACTTATCCACCTAATTCATAGGACCATCGCAAATGCTTTTCGAATAGGACAATAAACACAACACTCATTATGCCGACCTCTCCGCGTTCATTATTTCTTGAGATAATACTCTACAGACGCTAATACGAAATCACTACTTATTTACAAATGAGTAAGTTCATATGGAATTTATCAATTTACTGCATTTCTATACTCTGTATAATAAATAAAATGCTAACAGGTCGCGATGCATTATATCGGTCCAAAATTAGCCTAGCAAAATAAAGAATCAGTTTACTTATTTTACGCTTGAAATACATCTTTAGTGTCATTCAAACAATCATCTCCCTAAGATCAAAACAACGTATTTTGGCAGACTATCTAAAGTCCAAATTGAAAACTGTTTGCAGCTCGAATACTGCTGCTGCGAAGGATAAATGCCAATATCCAAGCGCATAAAAAAATATGTAAATATATACATGCATAAATAACTATATGATTTTAATGGATGATCATGTATATAACGTGCAATAAGAGAATACACTGAACTATTTTAGTTCTTAAATAATACATAGTCAAAAATGACATAATAACCCTCATTCATGAACATTCATTCACAATAAATCGAAAAAAATAAAAGGATTCAGAGTTAAGCATCCTCAGATTATGTCCCCACACGCCAAAAAAATTCAATCTGACATTGTTCATATGAGTATATAGTGGTGCATCTTCAGCATTCTGTAAGCCAATCATTTATTTAATCTTTAATGAAAATCAAAATCAATACACGTGTCCATATCGTAGTAACAGATACAGTCTCCGTTACTAAGTAACTTATGCATAGCAGATAGCTGAACGGATAAGAGCGTGCAGGATGTAAATAGTACCTGGAAGTGAGAATAAAATAACTACATTATGTTTGCTGACGTCCTCCCTGCAGGCAAATAACTGCCCAAAGAGTGATAATGGCGCACATTTATGAGGTTAAAACTGAATAATCCCTCAACTCAGGTAATAAATACCAGATTCCAAGAGATTGATTTCGAAGGTAATATGCGCAGCGTATCTAGAATGGACCTTGTATTATGTATATATTAATTAGTGATTGTTTGTGTACATTTTACAATAAACCTCTCTGCAAAATCCAACTATTAAACCTACAAATACAATAGTTGCAGAAACTTTTAAAGCACGTTGCACACAGAGCCGCACCAAGAGGCAAAGGCAAGCCATCCGCCTCCTTATTCATAGTCGTGAATTTATGGGGGTTTGGATTGGAATCCCCCCCCCCCCGGTATGATTTTGCCCTACGGAGGAAAAGTTGAAGGGTAAACAAAATATGTCCCTCCGACACTCCCCCCAACCTCCCCACTGACGCGATTCGCGCCCGGAAGAATTCCCAGCACACTTCCATTTAATTAATTGTGAGAAAACATCCTATAATGCTGCCTATAATTGCCGGAGCATTTTTGATAGCATGCTGACTTTTAAGATTGACCTATAACACGACACACAAATAGGCTGCCTAACACGTAAAAAGATTATATACTATCACTAAAAATATACTTATGGCTAAACAATAATTGTGATAATTTATAATAATTTTCTTGATGATGCTACAAAATAGATTTCTGCGCCACAAGTGTCGTATCTGTTATGGTGATCTCAATATTAATTTTATAACACACAATATCAAGAGCAAACTCGAAAGTAACAAAATAACTTACGATATAGGCCAAGAAGAGTTTTAATTACGATTCCAGTTTTTACTCAAATGGCTAGTTTTAGGTAAGAGAACCCGATCCTCTTTAATTTAAGAACAAATAAACTGGATTAGAGAGTGGAAACCCAGCGATTAGTGGATTATAATGACCGTGGCTAACCTGTTAATTTTTTTTCTCGCAGAGAAAAATCCATAGGACATACAACTATAAAACGGCTATTTTTTTTCCTTCGGATTTTGAATTTAGTAATTTACTACTTCAATTCACACAATGCATTCATCAATAGGCCTAGGGCAGTTCTTTTCCTCGTCTTTGGGACGTTGCAAATGAGATCCATGCCTTAATTTAGCTAATACATCATTCAGCCTGGTTCCGTTTTGCTGGTAGTTATCTCAAAGTAATTAATTTGTAAACACTTATCAATAATAAACTGAAAAGTAACCAAAAAGCTAAAAATCTTCACAGATAGGGCAAAAGATGTTGATTACGATTCTCAATTTGACAGCAAATTGCCTTAGTTTAAGTGAACAGAACCTTGTTCGTCGGATGTACCATTTTATTTTGTAAAAGGTTGCTCAACAGGGTTACGAAACTGACCCACAAGCCTCAAACAATCGACGCAGACAAAATAACCACGCGAAAACAAATCTCAGGAATTGACGCCCTCTAAAGAATAACACATTTTTCTTATGTTTAGCAAAAAAACTTCCCGGGACCCTAAACCATTGTTTACAACATAAACATCCGATCGTCAGACAATGTAAGAAATGAAGATCATAACAAAAAAAGGCATATCCACAATGCAAATTGTAGTTATGGTATGGAAATAAAAATATGGATTTTTTCCAAAAAATGCGTGGTGTTATTGGCCCAAAACCCCCTGCATAATATTTGTTGACAAACAATCATCATTTGTAAATCGTATTTCTTATATGATAAATAACGACCAAAAATAACAAGGAATAACAAATATCTCAATATTGGCAAAAAATAGTTTTATGAATTCTCCAATTGGACAAAATGCATTTAATGTGGAAAAATACCCCGGATTAACGTTTTGTTAAAACTCTACGCAACCACGTTAGAAAATGCCACACATTTTTTAAATACAAATTTATTACAAAAACCAACACGTCAGGAGCTTGGTCCCTCCTTTTACCGACAATCACGTATTTCTTTTCATTTTTAGCACAAAAATTGAATTGAATTGAATATTTATGGAAATGAATTGATCTGAATAATCTATGTTATTTCTCTGCATAAATCATAAATAACAAGACAACAATGTAAATCTCGACTATAAATGGATCATAAACAAAGTCATACATACAAAATTCATTCAATGTAAATAACAACTATAAAAACATTAATTCTGATATCGACTTTCAATTTGGTCACAAGATTGATCATACGTTACAACTTGTTATATAAATATATACACAAATAGTAAACAAGAAACAGATATGCAGAGGCTGGCGTCATATGCGTAGCTTATTGACGCAGCCCACAATTATCAAAT
>JZLH01S0440568.1:11052-22235 GCA_001188425.1 Eucidaris tribuloides
TGTGTCAGTATTATCTTGGTGGTGTTCGTTCTGTCGTTCATATTTATTCTAGGATTTATGTCATAGAGTATATAAATGGCTTTGTTTAAGTGGATTAACACAAAATGATTTATTATTTAATGCCGAAATGCTTTTCAACCATTCTAATACAAATCACGGGTGTCTTACGATTTAGGAAAACTTGATTAATTGATGATCTCAGAGACCGGTGAAAGTGGATGATTCAGAAATTAGAGATATTAGTTTAACATTAGTTATACCGATGGATTTAAGGGTCTGTATTAATGTAAAATTACTAATTTCATGTCGCTGATTTGCACAGATTTAGTGGATTCTTGAAAGCGGCATGATTACAGCTGACTGTAGGTGGTGTCTGATTATACGCGAGCTGCCGGGAGCTGGTCTTAACTTTTTTCAGCTGGACTGTTTCCATGAGATTTACCGAGACAGGGGATTCGGTAATGCATTATGATCAAGCGCCTGGAGTTGAGCGTCGGCGAAAGTTAGGAGAAAAGGTGTCGGCTTTCGGGGTAGACCAGGCCCTGATATTCGCGGTTCTGTGCTGGGGAATTGCATGACTTGAATGTTTGATATTGGATTTTACTCAGAGTAATGATCGGTCAATGTCAGACCATAACATGAGATCTTCAGCGTAAAGGCCGAAGCCCAAGAATTTTCATTCACTGATTTCGCATTTCATTTCCTCGTAAACCAGGGGATCATCGAACATATTGAACCACAGGTGAGCCAATGCAATTTTAAAATGACTAATAATCTTAGGAAGACTTCTTAACTTGTCATTGTTAGCAATTTTTAGCATTGGGGAATTTTAGAGTATGAAGTTGAGATGCGAAGCTGCAAAGCTTTTTTGGTAATAGTGGGATGGATTGAAAGGGCAGTTATGATAGATGTACGATCTTCCTCTGCAAGTTACACCATTGCCGAGAGGTTTGTGTTTTACCAATGGCTTTATTTCTGAAGATTAAAAGATATTACCACAATTGGACTTTGTTTAAACCTGAATGATGCGGGATGGTTTGATTTGATATATCAATGCATTTTGCCAGTAGACCGATTTCAGCCTAGATATCTGTTACTTAGCTCGGTCCAACAGGTTAGCAACAAGAACCCTGTATCATTTCAGAATCAGATTAATATGCCCTCAAAACAGCATGTATAGGAAACTTAACAAAACTATTTGGCACTGGTTAGCCATGAAGGTCTGAAATTTAGACATACTTACCTTCAACGCAGTGCATTGTGAGGATAGGACACGTAGGGAAAGGATCCAAAACCACGCATTATCCAAAAGATTCGAAGAAGAAGATGACATGAATGATCTATAGTGGACTTGGCAGAATCAATTTAGAAATGATAACCGATCAGGAAAAAAAAAACAATGTCAATCAGAGATGTGGTTTACATAGTGAGAAGTGGTCAACAGTCAACACACTGCGATACTATATGGATTTTTGCCTATGTGTTTTTCATAGGAGTTGCACTAAGATTCACTGTTTTATATATGAGTTCCATTATGTGATGTCTGTGTGCTCTTATCTGGAGAGGTCGACTTGCCACATGTGGATTTTGGGTCCATTTTCACAGGTGACAATGTCAGTGTGTAGTCATACGTTTCATAGGTATTTTGTTCAATTGCTGTATTTTTTTTTTTGGAAGACCTTTTGCGTTTTTTAAACTTTTGTTTGCCGATGAAATTGAGGGCCTTGTTGATGGGCATGTGCATGTGCATTGAGTGATTTCAATTGCCCCGTTATTAAAGGGGTGATAAATAAGTCACAATTGTGGGGTGATTTAGAGCTTGGCGATGGTCGGGTTATCTGTGTTTTTTTTAAGCACGCAATTGCCGTGATGAGGCCGAACTTTTGCTCGGGCGAAAATATCACATAATTACAATCTCCTCACTGCTTGGGGATGTTTTCAATATAGCTGCGTTGCAGCGCAGCGCTGTTTCCGGTCGGAGTAAGGTCGAGAGGAAGCAGTAGGAGTAAAGGTCGGATGCGAACAATTACAGTAGTTGCCGTCTTGGACAGAAAGTCGGAGTAAGTTCCTCCGAGCTTCCTCCGACCAAGATACTCCTGGTTTTCCAGAGTATTCGCTATCACGACTAGCCTGGTCCGAGTAAATTTGCCCGTGCGGACGCGAGTACGAGCTAGCACTCGGAGTTTCTTGACCTTATGTTTATTTCCGTAGGTTAGCTTAAAAGCTTTGTTTACTCTATTTCGCGCGGTTAATCGTAAGCACTTCCGGGAAGTTTACTCTGACCCCCCGGCGATGATCCCACGGAAGGCCGTGTGTAATGCGTCGGGAGTTTCCTCTCGTGAATCCGTTCGTGTGGACACTGGGTGTGATTGATAAGATCTTTGGAATTTTTCATTCTGGTATACAAATTTTACTCCGGACTAGGAACCCACGTCTGAACATTTGGCTTATGGCTCCTTGACAGTAACAGCTTATTTTTTTTCATGGTATTGCTACACAAGCAGTCAGTGGAGCGATTCTCAATTATAATTGGTTAATTCTGCCTTGGCAGGGATTTTCATTCATGATTCTACCCGCACTGAACTACAATACAGATTGCTGAATTGCATCTTGACAAATAGTGACTATTGTTTTAAACAACAACATAAAAAAAAACAAAGATATAATTAACTAGGACCCGACCACTCTGATTGCTCAGCTTAAAGCCAGTTAGTTTTGGGATTATTTTTTTATTTTCAAGCTTTTGTGCCAAATAGTTCATATCCCAGGCAAATAACAGATTCTGTAATGTCTTTGTTTTTTTAATTACATTAATTGAATTTCAGGGGGGGGGGGGCCGGAGATTTTGACTATATTTACATTATAGCATCCAAAGGGTTAATAGGCGTTAAGGTTATATGATGTTATACCTCATCTTGAAGACATGACTCTGCTCTTTCAGATGGGTATAATCATATAACACTTACCGCCTTATTAACCTTTGATTGCTATAATGTAAATATATAGTCAAAATTCTCGGTGCGTCCCCCCCCCCCCCGAGCATTTTTCTTAATTAATTTAAATAAAACTAAGACATTCAGGAATCTATTATTGCAGGTTATGACTATTTGGGCAATAAAGCTTTCTAATAACAAAAATTCCAAATCTAACTTGGGCTTAGGTATACATTGATTTCTACTCATTTGAAAGAGCAGGTTCTGCTCTTCGTAATGAGAGTATAACTCATACTTGTGGCTTTAAATTGTGGATGCCATTCACAATAACTTTCCTCAACACCAAGATTGCTGAGCGGCACATTTTATATTCAAATCAACAACACCCTAACAGCTTGTGAGTTCACGAGCAAGAAGAATCGGATTGTAGTGTTTGTATCTTTGGGAAGCTTAGTTGGCTTTGTCTGATCACATGTTTGAAAACCAAGGTCAACAGATAACAAATAATGTGAACTGCCAATATCTGTGATTTGATTCAGAATTTGATCATATGCTTATGGGAAATATCAATTATTCCCAGTGTCACAGACTTACTAGATGGTGCTGTGTTATTGTAAATCTCTATATTTGATTATAATTTTGCCATAGTTATGGAGAGACTTCAGGCTCTAGATTTCATTTAAAATCTGAATGAATAAACTCACAATGTACACGTTGTTAGTTTGCACTTACTGCAGAAACCTTGTTATATCTTCAGGTAATTTGACTGCTAGGTGAAATTGAATTGTTACGAGACTGTTAATCATATTTTTTAGTTCTTGAGGCAGATGTGTACAGGAATATAGCAAGTTGGATAAATACTCATTTAGGACACAATGGTCCCAGGATCATGTATATTGTGAATGTTTTTGCACTGTTTGAAAATTTCAGTATTCAATTACAGTTTTGTTGCTGCAATTAATAGAAATGATTGACATGAACTTGTTGGTAGATTTGTTCATTGTTGTGTGATGAGTTATTTCATTTCCATACTGCTTGATTCTCCTTGATCAAACAAATTGAGAAAATCTCTCAGCTGGAAAAAAATATACATTGGTATACTCGAACCAGTATACATGCTATATTGTAATGTTTTAACTCTTTGGGTTTGAGGGCATTTTTTTACTCTCCAATTATGTCGCTGTAAGTTTTATATTCATTCATTTTTTTCTTAGTATGTAACCACTTTATTTCGCAACATGGAACTTTCGTCGCTATAGGAGCTGGATGGTAACTTTGCATGCATGAACTTTTGTGAAGCAACATGAAAATTAATTAGCAATTTCAAGGAAGACCATTTTGGTGTTATTATTTACATAATTGATCAAACAATATACAGAATTTATTTGTTTTCAATGCCTTTAAACACTGTTTTATCATGTAGGAAGTGGCATTGCCGACCGACCCCCGTTTAGTAAAGGACACTTTGATAGCTCATTATCTCGGTCATTTGACTTACAGTACTGGCTTTGTATGATACCTGGATTCAAAGCTGTGTAGACACAGCTTTTGCTGCATTTTTAGTTCACGAGATTGTGAGATTAATATGCTTGCCGAAATTAGGTTTTACGCCGTATTTATTATTTATTTAATTTGATTATTGATTGGATGACTAATTTGTCAGTGCAATAGACTTACTTCAGGTTGATTTGGAATTTAGCATGTACATTTACAATCACACCCATTACAATTACACCATTATGTATATTGTTCATGTTTTGTTTCTTATTTCTTTCTTTCTGCAAACAGGAAGGTGAGTGCTGTCTATGTTTTTAATGTTTCCGTTATATTGGTTTTACGTTTGGATGTCTATCCAAAGGTTTGGCAAATGTTAGCTACATGTACGTGTTATTATGTTAGTGAGACATTCTGAATTACGATGTAAAGGGTTTCAGTAAATAATATTCTTTTCTGAACTTCAAAATTCATTGTTTTTCCAAATATTTGTGTAGTAAACACAGATTTAGGCAACAAAGCTATAATCTTAAACACTAGATATAGGTTATTGTACTGGTATATATTTAATTTGCATCTGCGCACTAAATTCCATTGATATATTATATCATTTCTATGAGCTTCATTTAATCTGAACATAAGTGTCAGAATCACCAAAAGCTGAGGGATGGTAGCCCACTAAATGATTGGAAATAACCATTAATTTTCCCCCAAATGTTTCCAACATGTCTAAATGTATATAGCCTGAAACAAAAAGTACAACTGTCACCAAGGGGGAGTTGAATCATTTTAATCATCTCACAGTATGGGTGAGGAGTCTAGATGAAATATAAAGCTTTAGGAGCATATATCCACATGCTTGAAAAAAACAAGATGCGAAGCTCTCTAGATATATTCATAGATGGCCACATGTCATGAACTTGAGATTTTTTCCTGTTACACGCTAATTTGGGGTTTTACCGAAATCAATTTGGATGTATCCAATTATATCTTAAAACTTTACCCCCAGATAACAAAAGCATACTTTCCTTGAAGAAAATTTTCATAAGGAATCCAAAATGCGAACAAGATTACTATTAGAGACACGTAAAGGTTACTTTGGCTAGCTCTTATGAAAAAGATGTGCTTTTGTGATAACGACCTTTGATACAATGTTTCCCTTGTAGCCAACCGATACGAGTTTTCTAATTCTAGTTTTGTTGACAACAATACAACCAAATATTTTTCAATTCTGCAGTTGGCACTGCTGGATGGGATAAGTTTTACATGACTTTATAGCAGGCAAGGCTCCGCTTATCTCAACTAGTCGCTTGGGCAGATTTAATAGGCTCGAAATTTCCTCCCTTAACAATTATATCTGAATGAAACCTTTTCAGTATTTTACATTTAATTAAAGAGTAATGCAAACATTAATGAGGCTTCATAGCTCTAGCATCTTTCAGACCAAGATATTTGTAAATGATGGAAAGCAGTATATGTAACACACACCCTTTTTAGTCGGCAAGTTCATGAATGTGGCAGATATGAAATGTGTTAATTTAGATAATGGCACTCAAACCTTCTTAGATGCCAACTCATTGTAACCTGTACATTTATAGCTAATTTTCAAAACTGTACTTGTGCATTAAGTTTAGTGTACTGAATAAGTATGTATTTGAGTGACTAATGTTTTTACCCAGCCTAACCAACAACACTGACAATATAAATTGATAATTCATATTGAGGAATAAGTTTATTTACCCCATGTTATCCTGTTTTGTGGAACTAGGCACCTAACTAAATTGGGGGAAAAACACAGGTGAATATTTTATGTGCTGACTGTCACTATGTGTTAGTGCGACAAAAATAGATTCATGTTTACTTATGAAATCTCCAGGTGACAATAGCGTAAAGGGCACTTGTATGATGGTTGCGAGTTGCTGTTATTGTTGACGCGATTGTAGTAAGTGCTTGTCAACAAACTTACTCCTCTACATGATTCCTAGCCCCACCCACCTCACTCCCCAAAATAGGGGAAGGAAAAGGAAAAGAATTTTTAGATCCTTTACTGGTGTGATATCACACCTCACAATTTTATATTCCTTTGCACATTAAGCCTGTATGTTTTCAAAATACTACTGAAGTCTCAGCAACAAGGCTAAAGATTTGGTTTATTCAGGGTTTAAGAAGTAGTAGTAGAGATTTATAGCCTAGTACCGGACTGTAAGCTATGTACCTGGAATTTTTTGATTATTATATTGCTAATTGTTTGCATTGTCTTCAGTTTTTCTTGTTGACCTTTCTTCTTTTGATTTTACAGACATCATTTAGAAGATAACAGAAAGGTAAATTTATGGAATGCCACCTTTTATTTTATTATTAGCAAAATTAGGAAAATATTTGTCAGTAATTCTTTGGTGAGTACTGGTGATATATAAAAAACTATTTTCTTACATTTCAGAATTATCTTCACCAAATTAACATTTTGTTGTATTTTTCATGCAATATTATAAATTGTAATACTTACGCATATCACCCACCTTGCCAACAAATCAAATAACTAACAGCACAACAGCAGCATAACAGCACAACAAAGCAACAACATCCCAATGCAAACAACAACATAACAGCAACAACACACCACCCCCACAATCATTATTTTGATCTTAGCTTACCCTCAACTTTGTTATTCGATAAGATGTTTTTCCTTTTGCAATGCCAAGCAAAGATTACACCATAGTATTTCTTCTTGTTACAGAAACATTGACGATACATTCACGTAAAATGTTACAATTATGACCTTGGAGGCGGAAACACTGTTGTTTTTACAATTTTGCATATTGTCCCAGTTGATGTAATAAATAGGAGATTTGGATTACTGAGCATGCCTATATGTACTGCATTTTAAATATACGCAAATAACATATCGTATCAATCTATTTTAGGACTGCATGATTTCTAGTGTTGCTGAACTTTCAAAACAACAACAACAGCATCCTAATTCAGAAATGCCTAGCAATGTTTTCCAGGCAGGTATTGTCTTCCGAAAATGCCAAAGATGTATATTTCTTCCTGTTTGCAATATTAGAAGAATGCTTGTGGTCCACATAACAGTTGACATTTACACAGAAGAATTTGTATTAGCTTCTGTGGAACGTGAAACCATCTGTTGCATATTAACACAGTTAATGTTTACAGTTCAAATGACCTGTAGTACTGCATGAAAGGCAACAAATACATCTAATTATCTCCAGTAATATGTAATTATTTCATTTTTTTTTAAATTCACATGTTGATATGTCTGTTAATTTGCAACAGGCAATTATTGCTCAATTTAGGTATCATTGTTTTGATGTACTGGGTAGCTATTTTCTTGACCTCAAAACAGTGAAAAATGATTTCATTAGATTTATGTGAAATGTCAAAACAATTGTATAATTGTTTCTTATTATTTCATCTATACTTTTGTATTTAAGTGAGCTCGATTTAATTTCATGCATAAAATCATGTTATCAACATATTTCCCTGTTCCTCAGCCATGAGAAAGACAATGAATGAAAATGCATTTGAAAAATCAATCATATAGGTAGTTCAGTGATTTGGAAGGTGCCATCGACATAACAAATGACATGTTGATAATTATTCCAGGATGCAGTCAATATGACACTTTTAAACAGCAGAAGTGTACTCTTTTGTCTTACAGGGTATTTTTCACCCAATTACAAGCTGACGATAGGAGTTGACTTTGCACTGAAATCACTCGACTGGGATGACAAGACGAGAGTTAATTTACAATTATGGTAAGTTTAGTTTCAGACACATACACATTTCAAACCTAGAGTATAATCATCAATGTCTGCTGTAGTTTGCACAATTATCCCCTGGTAGAATAACACCCAAAACAATTATCCCCAAGACAATAATCATTAATATAAATATCTTTTATGACATGGGGATGAAAATACAAATGTTAGATGATTTTCGGAGGGACTAATGTCCTGGTTGTAAATGGTTGCAGTTGTTGACCAGGGGCAGTGGTCACGTAGTCTTATCCTGTTGGAGATGATTTGATTTCAACACACACTCCCCATGTATACCTAGCCTGAGATATCATGTTCTTAGTCTCCAATAGGTTAAGGTGTAATTGACCAGGAGGGCCTGTTAAATTTGCAGGAACTTGTGAGATACTTGGTTACTTCAATATTTTGAGATGTTTTGTCTAAATGTCACATTATTTTATCATCTCTGGTGTTCCATGTTACATTAATTCATAACTTACTATATCCTACCTACCTAACTAACTAACTAACTAAGTGACTGAACTGACTAACCAAATTAATAATAGTAAACAACAAGAATGTGACTTCCTGCTGAACAAGAGTATGTATTAAGTTAAGATACGTCTTTGGGAATCTTAAAAGGCTTCTGAGTCATACAAATAAATGTATGTGAGGGCTTCAGGGATCCTCGTCTACCAACTGCTGTAAGGGGGCTCCTCTCCTTCCAACCTTGGTGGTAGTACGTACCCCACCCACCCCTAGATCCTAGACAGTCTCACCATTACTTTGCTTTTGTTAAGCCCTGTATTATATTTTAAGCTTTGTTAAAGAGGAGTTCCAGTCAGAAAACAAAATGTTTTGAATCAAGATAGAAAAATCATAGTGAAGTTAAAGTTTGAGAAAAAAATTGACTTTTAAGAATAAAGATATAAAGTTTTGAAAATCACAAAGATCATCATAAAAGCAGCAACATTGTTACATTCATTGTGAGCAACCCTTCATTCATTTTGAACAATAAAAATCACTAAATTTTCCTTTTCATTTATTTTTTATCCAGAACATGCTTGACACATTAAATTATATGTGTCATATCTGAAATTCAAATCTGAACATACATGGTGTATAGAGATAAAGAAAGTGTTTCTTCACAAAAAGAATGGGAATTTTATTTAAAAGTGTAACTGTGTACAAATAAATGGGCTGGGGGATTGCTTGTATTATGTATAGGATAATAGTGTTGCCAAATTATAATGAATGTGAACAAAGTCACAAATTATTCATATTTGCCTGATTGTTCCCAAATTTTCACTTCTCTTTTCTTGCTTCAATTAAGAGCACCTTTCAATCAGCATGGATTTCTCCTTTCATTTAAAATAACATCAAGTAGATATCGGAAATATTTGTAATTTCATGAAATCAACCTCTTTGTTTGCAGGGACATTGCAGGCCATGAACGATTTGGACATATGACGCGAGTGTACTACAAATACGCGTAAGTGTGCAGCTGAAATTGTTTATGTTTTATGTGTAATATACAGTATGTAGAAATAATTATTAATACGTAATGATCTTTGCAAAAATGTATGTTTTAAATATATTTACTGCATACAAGTTTGTGTTTTTTGGGGTGATTGCAAAATACGGTAAGCATGGGTAATACACTATGATGTCTTTGTGATGAATTTATTAATTTGCAGAATTTGAAAAATGCAAAGCAGTGTTCTATGTGAGACCATAGTTCTGAGACTGAGGCCGCCCCAAAACACAACCCCTCCACAGGGTTTATACAGATCACTTGGACTATGGCCACTAGAAATTGGCCTTGGATACATGTACGACAATGATGCAAAGTTACACACTGTACAATTTGCAGTGAATTACTTAACTACTGTATGATGTAAATCAAATTAATTAAATTAATTTACTTAATTTTTGTTAATTGTTCTCTTTTTTTTACAGAATTGCTGCAATAATTGTATTTGATCTATCAAGGTGAGTTTTTATCTGTATGAAGTATGAAATTCATATGTGTATGAGCACTTCAATAATAAACATTGTTTTATTAAATTTTTTGTACTTCACAGATTGATAGATTAGAATCATTTTTTATGCAGGCTTTTACCACAAAGTGGTACCTGAGGCATTATGTTTTCAGGATGAACGTCTTCCTGTCCATCCTTTAACCAGTTAAAGACAGGTTGATTTTGCTTTAACATGCATTTCCCATAGACCTCGCAACAAGATATCTTGTGTCTAGTCTTCAGCGGGTTAACTAAAAAGGGTCAATGATAACACCTGTGGTTACCAAGTGCATGCATGCTGATGTGCATGAAAAGTTTGGTTGCATGATTGTTTGTTTGCTATGTAGCTACACTACTTTCATCTTATTTACTGCTGTGAGTGATGTAGACTTAAATCTTTGCCATAACCAAGTCCCAGGGAAAAAAAATAAAATTTCTTTCCGGGGGCTACTTTTCCTGTTTCAGTGCTTTCCAGATATTCTTTTGTATTGAATCCTATGGCAATTAATGAGGGCTCTTTTACACATTTCTGGGGCTCTTTTGCCATTTCGGGGGCAAAATTGGCCAGTGTTTTTTTCCATGCCAATTGCAGTGCTTTTATATACATGCAATTATATTTATTGTCACTGAGTATGACTATTAGTATGCATATAAATACACTTGCAAGTCCTTTTGAGATTTAGTACATAGTCCTTGCATGAGATGTGATTCAATATCAGCATGAGTTTGGCTATACCAGTGTATAAATTGTGCAAGTGCATTTTGTAAAGAAGTTTGGTTGAGGTTTTTTTATGTGTTGATAATGGGGTTTAAAACATTTCATCGTCCGGCTGGCAAGAAGGGGCGTTAGCAAATGCTCTTAGCAGAAGAGCGTTAACAGTAAATTGCCTCTAATTTGAAACCCATAGGCTTATTCCATATTTTTGCCTTACGTACTGATACAAGCATCTAAAAAATCACAATACTTTCATTTCATG
>JZLH01S0440568.1:24156-34326 GCA_001188425.1 Eucidaris tribuloides
TTGGGGTGGGGGCCCGGGGGGGGTTTCACTCAACATATCACGTACGAAGCACGCACGTCCACAAAAGCGTCGAAAAGGGTCTGTTTTCAGCCCTTCGACGTCGACGTTTTCCTACAAACGGGGTGTTTTTCAGCTTCAACTGCTTTTTTCGACGTTTAGGGTACTAAATTACAAATTCTATTTTTGACGCTTAGGTTATATGTGGGGTTTACTCCATTTAGGGTATATTTCTTTACCATTTTTACGCAGGGTTTACGCCATTTAGGGTATATTTTTTACCTGGTTTACGCCATTTAGGGTATGTTTTTCAACCGGGTTTCTGCAGGGTTAACGCCATTTAGGGTCCATTTTTTAAGCGTGTGGACACGCGTGGGTAGCACAATATGTGGTGAGTGACCCCCCCCGGGGGTGGGGGAAGGGTAGAAAAAAAGTAAGTGAACCAATGTTGCATGTTTGTGATTGCTCTGAATTTGTGTCTTTTGTGTACTTTCTTGCTCTACAGACCTGCTACATTCGATTCAGTACTCAAGGTTTGTCCAGCATGTGTCATATTTCTTGAATGTTATGATGCACCATAACAAGTCTGTATATCCTGGGTTCATCCCAAATTCATAATTTTTAAACTGCAGCATGATGTATGGATAAAACTCTTGAGCTCGTGAAACATCTAGGAAAAAGTGTCATGTTATCCTGAATGGAATTGTGATAATTCCTCAATTCATGACCGAAAAGAGAAAAAATATATAAATGGCAGTATGTCAATTCTATACAATTACATACATTATTATTCAGTCTTAATTTGCATTAGTAAGGAAAGTGATCAGATGAGGTACCGAAAAAAAAGAATAAATATTCCATCCTGATAAACTGCACCCAAAATCCAGTTATGTCTGAGAATAAATTGATGATGTGAAAATGTTGATAACATTGTTGTTATGAATAAGACAGTACTAGAGACAGTAAGACTAAGACAGTAATAAAATTGAACCCTCTGAACGTATGAAAAATAAGCTCACATACCAGGGCAATATCAATGTAACATCAAATCATCAAATCATGCCCCATAATTTAGATTGAAATCAACATTTGCTGTTTTCTTAATGGTCTGTTACCATTGTACAGCAGAATATCAACAACAGATGATGTGTCTTTATTATGAGGGGGTGGGAGAGGGATTTGGTAACAAAGATCTTTACTCTTTTATCTGTGAGCCTACAGAGTAGAAGATATTGTATCATCTAGGAACAAATTTGAAGAAGAATGAAAGTTATTTTCATAGAGAGGTTGGAAAGCTTAAAACTGTCCTTGATTTATGTGTATACGTACAAATTGTGTGAGCCATTGTGTCATTGCATAAATCAATGAATTCCCGTTTTCTGTTGATTTCCGTGAACCAGTGAAAGTATTTATTTATGTGCCAATCGGGATGATCATGTGATGATTGTGTTCAACAATTTTTTGTTAACTTTTGTGTCACAGTGGTCAACAGATGTCCATGAAAAGGTGATGCTTGCCAATGAACAACCTGTGCCAGTGTTATTATTAGCAAATAAGGTATGATACCAAATACTTGTTGAGCTTTCATATTAACTGTATGTTTGTTCTACAGTACATATCTTGAAAAAAAATGTAATTTGTCTTATCTGTCTATTATATTTATCAATGTAACAATCTAACTTTATTAAACATAACAGTGATGCTTATAATCATATAATGAATATAATTTGCTGACAAAAGAGTTTTTTATTTAACCATGGCAGCACAGTTTATATACTTTTTTTGCATGCTGTCATAATTGTTGACAGTTTGAGTGTACTCTACTAGTATGACGAAATTGTAATGATCAATACTACAATAGAGACAAGTGTATTACATGTATTATAATTGTTATAATAGTACAGTTGGGGATGCATAGTGCATACAAGCAGGGTACTTTTTACTGCTTGAAATAATGTGTTGTTTTTCTGAACAGGTTACTTGAATATCTTTTACATTTATTTCATTTTTTTTTCGTTTGATTTTCTTAGTGTGATTTAGGGGACACAGTTGTAGATGCAGACATGCTGGACGATTTTTGCAAAGAAAACAACTTTATTGGCTGGTTTGCTACTTCAGCTAAGGAGGACACAAATGTCAGTAAGTACTAACCTCTACCACCATGGTAGGACTTATTATTTGGCGAAGTACTGATATCTGAATTGTTTGGAAGACTATCTATGAAAAGGAGAACGCTGATACATTCTGGCTACAGATGCGGGCCATGCATCTATGTTTTTCTAACTGGACATAATATTATACCTGGGGCCTGTTTCATAAAGCTGTTCCAAAGTTACGCAGGACTTTACGAATGACTTGGAATGTGGCAAACCAAATGTGATTCTCAAACTATTGAAATCACATCTGCTAAAGTTCAAATATGCAAACATAAATTAACTTTCTTACTCTAAACAACCATTTAATTAGCATTTCATTGCAAATTTTATCTTTGGGCAAAATCTAATTAACATTTATCATACTTTAAAATGATATGAAAAAATTTTGACATTTTAATTGGCACTTCATATTCGATTCATTCGTAAAGTCGTGCATAACTCTATGAACAGCTTTGTGAAACAGGTCCCAGTGGCTTCATGCATATCTGATTTCAACTACAGTAGTTGCCACAATCACTAAGAACTTCTAATAAGAACCACTGATTGGAGAGCGAGAGTGTGGAAGCATACCTATTCATGCCTATTGACTGTGACGTAGACAGAATAGTAATGTTGCCAAGCCCAATTAATTAAATTATTATTTTTGCACAGTATTTTTTTTCCTGGCATTTCATGCATGTCATAAATGATTATTGTTTATTAACTTCTCTGAAGAAGCTATTCATAACACTGACAGTAGGCAGGCAGGTGTTCAGTCTTTGGCAATGAATGAAGAACTGTCCTTGAATGTCTGCTGTTTATTACCCACATCAGCCTGAAAATAACCTTCAAGAATATCAAGAAGTATCACCTGATAGACTGGTTCACTTATGTATTCAAACATATGGAATTTTCTTCCTTGGGGGCCTAGTAATGAGCTATTCCATTTACCTGTTTAGAATGCATTTATTTCAATACTTGGAATCCAACTTGCATACATAAATTGTTGCTGTATCGGACATGCCTGGGTTAGTTCTCAGGTTGAAGGGACTACCTTTGTTTATAAAAGGTATGCATAAACTTTGAATGTTTGTAAACTAATCTTTTTCAAATGAAATTCTCAAGGCATCAGTAATGATCTTATAAGGGTTAGAATTGCAAAGAAAGTGTTCAAGGTATGCATATACGTAAACAAATAACATGAGGAGACAGGCATATAGTGAGCTGCACTTTAGAAAAATATAAATGTATCACCATTAATATATTTTACCATACTGATGTATTATAGGATCCAAGTTACATGTATTTACAGTGCACTCCCATTATAACAAACACGGTTATAATGAAATTACTGTTACAACAAAGTAGAAATGCAGGTCCCAAAATTTTTAGACCTATCTAGACATGTATATTTTTATATAGTTTCACTAATTGGTTACGACAAATTTTTGATACAACGAAAGGAAATTGTTGGTCCTGAGGACTTTGTTATAACAGGATGTCACCTGTATTGCAAAGTGCTATAATTATAGCAGATAAAAAGTAATGATTTTTCACAATCATGTAATACCATTTCTGGCATTATATTTCTAATATGAGCCTATTGTTGACTATAGTCAGAACTTCACTTGACGAAATGCCAATAAAATGACATGGTCATAACCATATGAGTGGAAGTGGTGACAAGGTGAAGTTTATTGGCAGTATTCATGTTAGAGACTTGCATTTCCTGTACATGTATTCAATTACCATCACCTGTCCAAGGTACACAATAAACACAAATGCTGTGAATTGTAGATAACCGAGTAGCAGTGAGTTTAAAAATAAACAGACTTAACTAATTTGGAAAAAGCTGCAATGAATCAGATAATCCATTGGGGTCTACTCTACAGGCAGGGAACGGGAGAGTATCCCCCCTACTTTAAACTCTGATGGTAACATCCCTCCCCCTACTTTAAAAACTGATGGTAACATCCCCCCCCCTCCAACCTGGTTGCTACGCTCCCTTACCATGGAGCCATGGTGGTCCACCACTTTGAAGAATCTTTTGATGCCCTTGTGACAATGAACACTCTGAATGAAAAAAAAATACATTTGCATTGAAATCATATAAATAAATGTAAAGAGGTGATTTTTGTAGTAGAAATTTGTCTGACATCAGTTGTTTCACCAATATATTCTTGAAGTACCTGGAAAATAAATATTTGCCATGTCTAATTTTTGATTATTTTTTATGAATTGAATGGAAAACAAAGGTAGAGTTAAACATGTACATTGAATTACATGATACGTATTCTAATTTGGTATTTTTGTAGTAGAAATCCATCCTACATCTACGGGGTATTCCCACTTTGAAAGCTGACAAAATCCTCCAAGACTTATTTAAGAAATAAATCAATATTTTGTTAAATCTAATTTTAGTTCATATTTGCAAGGAATCGTACAATGAAAAACAATCTGTAAAAAGACCGATGGTGTTGACCTACAAGTGAGAAATTTGTTCAAATGAAGTAATTTATCCATTTTAAATAAATCTCTTATTCTGGTATGAAGGAAGTAGAGACAGGTGTTATTGAACAATAGAGCATTGGAGGCACACTCACACATATCATCAATGATTATCCACCCCCATGTACGTGTATTTAACGCACAGAGTTTACCAATATTGATAATGCTACTGGGCTTATGTTTGATATCTTCCATGAGTTTTTTGTGGAGACAGGAAATTTGTTGTCATAGGAACTTGATGTTTATGTTTACTGGTTACATTTATGTACATATATATGTAAAGAACGTGTGTAAATATGTACCAAGATTTTTTATATTGACAACTTTGGTTAAATATATATATAGAATTTGTTCATGTAAAAGCATTTTTTTATCTGTTATAAGTATGTATGTTTTATTTAAATACAGGACATGTATACAACAAGTTATTTATAGGTGATTTATTAGTTAAATGTTCAAATGTTAAATGTTAGTTTAAATGTTCATTTTTTTTTACTTATTCATTTATTTATATTTTTATGCATAGGTGTCTGTGTGGCACACATTACCAAAAGAAAGAAAAATGTGATCCTCCATGTTAGATGTGTTTTCAAGACTCATTTCATTACTCTGATCATTTTTATTATCAGTACTTTTCTTCTTCTTCTCTTCCTTCTTTTCTCTTCTCCTCCCTCTCTCCTCCTTCCCCTCTCTCCTCCCTTCTTCTTCTTCTTCTTCTTTCTTCTTCTGCTTTCTGTTCTGCTTCTTCTTCTGCTTCTCTTCTTCTTCTTCTTCTTCTTCTTCTTTTCTCTGCTTCTTCTTTTTTTTCTTCTTCTGCTCTTCTTTCTTCTTCTTTCTTGTCTTCTTCTTCTTCTCTTCTTCTTCTTCTCTTCCTCTTCCTCTCCTCTTTCTTCTTCTTCTTACTCTCTTCTGACTTCTTCTTCTTCTTCTTCTTTCTTTTTCTTACCTCTCCTCTTCTCTTCTCTCTCTTCTTCTTCTTCTTCTTCTTCTTCTTCTTCTTCTTCTTCTCTTCTCTATCTCGTTCTTTTTCGTCCCTCCTCCTCCTCCTCCTTCTTCTTCTTCTCATAATTATCTTTGTAATAACCATTATTATTATTATCATCATCATCATAATCATGTGTGCATAATGTTTGTGAATGTAAATATATGTTTTTATTCAATTTATTTCTTCTTTGTTTCCAAACCACAGCCGATGCCATGTCATATCTAGTTGAGACCATCCTCCAGTTGACGACGGAAGGCCAGAAACCTCAGGAACACATCTCATTACACCAAGACCAGGACTATCTGGATGCAGTACAGGAGAACAAAGAACAAGCCACCTTCCAGGTGGAAAAGCAGCAGAAAAAGGAAGCAAAATGTTGCTTCGCATCATAGATGGAAAGTTGCGGATCCACTAACTCAAAGAAAATAAGAGGATGTGGTGGAGGCCCAGGGAATTGTGCATAATGTCTCAAAATGATCCATATTCGGTGGATGGAATACACTGTTGCCAATTCCACATATTTTCTGTAGATTTGGGTGTGTGTCATCCTCGAGTGACAGGCAAAAAAAAAGTTGTGAGTGCCTGCTTGTGTTGAGTTCAGTGGCTGATGCTCCAAATCTGCGTATTTCTAACCTGTTGGAGACGAAAAACAAGATATCTCTGGCTGGTGTCTATGAAGAATGCATGCTGCATCAAAATCACATTATCTCCAGTGGGTTAAGTGGATTTTCTTTGTATTAGGAGAGCTTTCCACATAATTTCACATAAGAACATAAGAGTTGGCCACAGTGATGGAATACATTAAAGGCGAAGTGGAACCAGACAGTGGAGAGAGAAACACAAATTTAGAGCACATTGAGCTTTCACAGATGTTGTACACTTGAAGGAGATGTCAAGCGTGTATTGCTTGCTTGATGCCCGTGAGTATAGAGATGCTATGCAGAGTTCACACCAGTGGATGTGGTTCTAGTGATCAATTTCGTCGAGATTCAAGGTGCTATGCAATAGCTTGCGAAACATCCTGCCAGGATCTAGTACGTCGTCATCACTGAGCAACAATAGCACTGCCAAAATGTACGATGAAAATCGTCGTTTGCAGATTTAGCGCTTGGATGTAGATATGTAAGTCATAAGAACACTGCAAAGTAAAATGTGTATTTTCATTTTTATATATTTTTGGGTATTTTGAATGGGGCCAAACTAACTTATACTTTCTTTTTGTTTTATAGGTTCAGATGCATATGGCAAATTTTGACTGTTCTATGCATCTTCTGCATCATTTCTGGACAAAGTGACAGTGCTCTCTTTAATGTGGCTTTTTGAATCCAAAATGGTATACTTCTAAAGTAAGAAAAACAAACAAAAAGTGCCATATTCCTATGGAATGTATCTGTCATGTTTAAAACACTTAACGTTAGGAAGGTCACAGAAGGGAGCACCTGGTCGGGTCATTTATAGCTTCAAGCGCGTAACAGCTGCTTAGCTTAAATTTACCTGTCATGACCATGGGGTAATAATAACGCGCATAGAGACGTGCGATAAGCTACGTATGATGCGCTATACAAGAACGTGTTATTATTATTATTATTATTAATTTTATCCACCTTTGCTATTCTGCAATTTTGTTGCACCCATGATAAATCTTGAGATGTGGATTTCTGACATTTTTTCTTAGAATTTGACACCCTGCTTTTGCAGATTTTAGAGGTATGTGACCTTTTTGAGAGTATTTATAATCACTTACAATTTGATGTATCCAACAAAGGATAAAGGTAGTGAATGCTCCCTCCCCGCCCCTAACTTTTTAAGGGAGTTTGTCTATGGCCCTGTAATGTGTGCTGCCCAGCCAGGCACTCTCCACCGTCATTATCAATTTCTGGATATGCCAGTGTTCCATTCCCAAAGCTAAACTCTTGTGTCTTTGATATTTTTTTGTTTGTTTCTCCATTAGATTTGAAGCACAGCTATGTCATTTGAGGGTTGTGACATGATTTACGATGATGATTAAGATTATTTTTTGAATGTGCGTCTATAAGTTGCAAATGCAAAGTGAAAAGGACAACTTCATGTCTTTAGTGAATAGAGTTAAGTTATTTATGACATACCTACTTCATATCCTTTTGATGTAAATCAGTGGAATTGTACTTTTATAATTGTACATATAATTATAAATCTATTTTGCTACTTCCAGATAAATTGTAAATTATTAGGCATACACATTTGCTTATGAAAATCATGTAATAAATTTGAATGATTATTCAAGAACATTAAATGTATGCCAAATATTTATGATATTTTATTGATTGATATGTACTCTACTCTTGTAATGAAAATGTCACAAAATTGTTTTGAAATATGAATTAGTACCAATTAGTTTAGCTCAATTATGTAAAATCAATATGGTCACATACATACCATTTGCTCTTACCACCATTTTGTTTTTGTTTTTTGTTTTCTTTTTGTAAATTGATCCACCAAACATGTGCAATTGTTCATTTATTTAGGTAACTACCATCATAAGAATTTATGAATACTTTGTAGTCCCACCTGCTTATAAATTTTAAAACTTGTGTCCAAACTACGGTACTTAAACTCTATAATTTAATACTACCAGAGGCATACCTTATGGAAGTCCAGAGTAGATATACCAAATTATTGAATGAAATGAAATTGCTCTGCATGAAGACATATATTTGGGTCAAACTCGTTCTGGATGCTAGTACTGATATGTAACAAATATGATGATCAGCATCTCAGATATTGTCCAGCTACAATTCTCTCCAAAGTACTGATATAAAGTACGTATTCATGTTCTTAGTACAGCATCTTGTTTGTTATACAGGGTGGCCCAGAAAGATGCTACCCTTGTGATCGTTAGTTTCTTCAACATCATCCACAAAATGTCATTGGTGATTATTTCATGATTTAGAACATTCTCTTTCAGACAAAATGATACCATGATGATTGATTTTGATTAAGGCGTTTGGATCGTAGGGCCATTTTTCTGAGGCAATGTCATTTCTAAAATTTGTTTCTTTCTCAACTCCAGAGAACCTCGGAACACCAAAATACTTTCACGTTACGGCGTGCCATAGAATAAGCGGGGAGACAGACCACAGGAATGCCTCTCTTTGATACAATGGTAAGGTATGGCTTACATTGTCATTGCGGCTTGCTCATTCTATGGCATGCATTACGTGAGAATATTTTGGTGCTCCGATGATCACTGGAGTTGAAAAAAAGGCAAATTTCAGAAATGACATTGCCTCATAAAAAAGGCCCTTGGATCCAAATGCCTTACTCAAAATCAATCATCATGGTATCATTTTGTCTAAAAGAGAATGTTCTAACTCAAGAAATAATCGCCAGTGACATTTTATAGATGATGTTGAAGAAATTAATGATCGCAAGTGTAGCATTCTTTCTGAGCCACCCTGTATACTGAATGTTCAACTGCCATATTCAGTTGTTTCATGATCAAAGGGAAGACCACTGATTTGACTTGTTGAACAAGTACGTAGAATACTTGAAAAGTTGGAAGTGTGACATCACTCTGGTTCAGAAATATATGTGGACAATGGTTGAATCAGGCGCAGCGTGTTGCAGCTGGTTGTTACTACCACTAGGAGAGCCGCAGTTTCACGGAGTCATAATTTGACTCTTGTCCACATATCGTCGATGATTTCACGTATCGGAGAATGTTTGATTTGTTTGATATACGAGATTCGCCGGTACGTAATGTCACCAACGATATATTTCTGAAACAGTGTGATGTTGTCACTTCGGCTCTCTATATGAGACAGGATGTTTATCTGTGTCTGTCAAATATGTATCACTCAGAAATAGTATCTTAGACAACACTTGCAGTGGATACATCAGTGTTGTTGAATGGCATATGATGCATACTACTAGTATATGATCGTTAACAATCAAATTTAAGCCACCTTTTTCAATATGAACATTCCATGGATAACATTAATAATGATTTGACTGCATTTGCTTACTACTGGTGCATATATGTTGGACAGTTATTTTGTGCCTTATGTTTTTCAGTGTTGTATACTATCACATTTATGGCAATCAGTTTGTCCTGTGTTTTACTGTATTAGAAATATATTTTTTGTGGCAAATATGCTATTGATGCATTATTTGTGAGTTTATACATGTAGTGTGGTTTTAGGGGTAGCTTCTCTTTTTCTTAAATTTTCTATCTTCTTTTAAAGTAGCTATAGCTAGAGGATGTAATACTTCATATTACACTGTAATGAAAGTATAATTAAACTATCTGGCATTACACATGCCACAATGTGTTTATAGTGTATGAATGCTTCCATGATTATAATTAACAACCTCCTAATGTCCCATAGCATTCCTGAGAAAGTGTCATAGATGTAATATTTGTGTGTGTGTGTGTGTGTGTGTGTGATGTGTGTGTGTGTGTGTGTGTGTGTGTGTGTGTGTGTGTGTGTGTGTGTGTGTGTGTGTGTGTGTGTGTGTGTGTGTGTGTGTGTGTGTGTGTGTGTGTGTGTGTGTGTGTGTGTGTGT
>JZLH01S0440601.1:4278-15096 GCA_001188425.1 Eucidaris tribuloides
GGGAGAGAGATAATTCAAGATGGCTGCCATGAGATAATTTAGTTTCACTGTGTTAGAGCCCAACGTTTCGTTCAATATCAATGAAGATTTGTAAGCATTTTGTCAATTTTTGTGCCAGGGTTGGGTTTAGTACACAAAAACCAAAGTTATCCATTTGAATGAAAGTCGCAGATTCAGCCGTCATCTTGAATTTAAAACTAGCCTTCCTTTTTTTATACATTGATTTATCAATAACTCGCATAGTGAGTAAGGGTATGAAAGTTATTTCAAAGCTAAAAAACCGTAGCCATTTTGGGGGTATGAACACTTGGTGTAAGTAAATCAATTCAGATTAATATGGCTTATCTGATGTTCAAGATGGCTGCCATTGAACATAATTTGCTTATAATTCTAGGAGCTCACAATGCCTGTTCGCATGACGCAAGACTTTTGTACTTTTGTCTTTTTCTTCTGAAAAGGAGACGCCCCATTATTTAGGATTAATACAAACACCGTTATTTTTATTTAAATGGAAGCCTCTTTCCACCACCATTAATTTCAAAATTGGTCCCCATCAGAATTCTTATTTTAGGCCTATATCTCGAAAAGTGTTAGTAAGAGATGAAACATTTTCAGTGGCTCTACCTACATTAGAAGACGTAGAGTGATGTGATGAACGACAGCTTTGATGTTGTGCTGGTTATTTATGCTTAAATATTACAAATGGTTTGCTATTGAATATTGTCCTGTATTTTTGATTAGTTCAATTTATTTTATTTTATTCATAAGAATAATTACCAAAGAAATGATATGTGAAAGTTGCCCAGAATTGAAACATCCATGGAAATGATACTACTTGTCCTCTGTATTATCCAACCACATAGACAGTTAGCTGATTCAGACAATGACGACAAAGTTAAATGGCAAGTTCTGTTGCTACTCCTTCGATCATTGTTAAAGGACAGTCACATCGTTCTGCTTCGACACCCTGAAATGGATAATCCATACTTGCAGTAGAAAGGTCCCGCGTTGTCATTAAGGCCAAACCCTACACTCAGTCTGTTATTAACTTATACCGTTAAGACTCTTCAATGATTCCGTCCAAAATGTAAAATCGCCTGTGGTTTATTTTTCTGCATTTTTACAATCCGAGGAAAAGAAAGGGTACAAAACGTTTATATAGTCACCAAGCATTTATTCTGTGTAACTTGAACATACAAACAACTATTTCATTTTATAGTAATTTTTCGAACATGCCGTTGTCTGAAATAACTTACTTTATGTCTATTTTATTTAAAAAAAAAAAAAAAAAACAAAAAAACCTTCTTACTATCTTTGCTCTGCGCTCCATTATTGTATTATGAATAATTTATCAAGAATATGTTGAATAAAAATAGTGTCGGAATCTAAAGACAATTTCGAACTGCAAGCACTTAATCAACTCAAAAGAAAGCTATTTTCGCAGTACAAAAACAGTTCTACATCGAATGTTGATCTGAAAATGTTGTAAACACACGTTATGTGAAGGACTGTGTAAAGCTTTCGGCATTTCGGTATTAGCCAAGAACAACTAATGCAGGAATCATGAAAACAAGATTTGCGATTTACCAACCACAGTCTTCATGTGTATTCGACTATATGAGTATTGCTCTTGCAGATAACAAGAAACCGCGTTCCATTGATATACATTAAGTACATGGAAAATTGTTCTGTAGTATGGAATCATTGAAGTTAGTCAAATCCTCCCAGGAAAAATACTTTCTTTAAGCATTCTTTAAAAGGTCTGATGTGCCGAAAGAAGGTTAACGTCACCATTACTGGACTTTTATCAGAATATTGCGTTTCCAATTCACGATAAATAAATCGATTTCCGTCTTTTCATTCCGTCAATATAGTAAATTGCCCCTCCGCTTAGGAGTGTGTTTTTGTGGCTATGCCACCACGCATCGTCTTCAGTTCAAGGTTCAGGTTTATTCTTCTAATCAAATAACAAAACAACGTTCACAAATAGTATGAACAATACATACAACTGTATACAGTTTGAGGGATATTATCAATTGATTGAAGAAAGAAATAGGAGACACAAGAAAGTTTTAAAAAAAACTTAATTTGCTAGTCCCACCACCCGTACTTAAAAATCAAATCAGTGAATACATAAATGTTATGAATGTAATCGCAGAAGGATTACAAATATAATTATAATTTTATAATTTATAATCCTGTCTTGGATCTCTTGTGGCTAATCTTCTTCATGTTCAGGTCCAGTCATATCATCAAATTAGAGTTGTTGCTTTCCTACCGTCAGTGACTGCCTGCAACATACACAAAACGCTCTTGACCTTAGTATTTCTATTGCTGTGTAATTTATTGACTTTGAAAGATTGTGTCAGTGATTTGCAAGTCCATTCCTTCCTTCAGTATCAATACTAACGGTATTTTAGTACTTACAAATGGTGTGTTGAAGTTTGAGATCCGGCATACGTCATGAATTTGTTGTTTTATGAGAAAAACTGAATAACGACATGTTGACCAGAATGTTTGTTCTCGTCCGTGAGTTTCAAATTTTTGCTCAAAATTTGCGAATGCTGGTTATGGTATCCGCACTGATTGGTGACACAGCTAAACTCGCTGCGACCCTCGGGCTACCGGCGATTCCGGGCAATTTTGAACGGCCGCGTGCACGTACGACGTCACGGATTTTTTTAAAAAAGACTCCAGGAAACAGTGTCGATGTCATTTGAAAGGATGAAGTTTAACACGTCCAGATTGTTCAACTCAAAACTCAAGTATCTTTCACCCAGGTCTCTATGAGAAGGTGTTTATTTTATATTAATCTTCACATTGGAATATGATTTCTGTTGATTTCACTCATAAGTATATGTTTTTTTTGACATGCTAAAATGAATGACGATACCGTCTTATTATCTCGCCCGCCGCGTTATAGGACGTAACTTCTTCGTTTCATTTTCAACAACATTGGTGCATCGATTTTTTCTTGGAGGATTAATTATGTCATTAAACATACGTGGTAATCAATAACGTGAAGCCGTTTTTTCTTGGGCAAGCATGATCATAGATACCTGGCGACTATAGTGGTGAATAAAGACTGGGAAAATTTGGAAATCTTATGTTGTAAACTCGCGCTTTGGGTCTAATTTATGGCGCTTAACTTACAGCTCTGAATTTTTGTTTGTAGGTGTTTAAAAATATAATAGCTCATTAGATCATGCAACTTTTCTGAGTTGAAGTAGCTGTTTCTTCGAGGTAATGGACGTGAGGCAATACTATTTGAAGGTGATTTTCTGATCCATGTAAAACATCTACTTGGAAAATTTGGAATTTTAGAAGCTTTTAAAACCTTGCTTTGGGTCTATTCTGGCGCTATTAATTCAGCTCTGATTTTTTTATTTTGTAGTTGTGTTAAAAAGAATGAAGAACATTGTAGATCAATGAAATCATCAGAATCAATGAGCAAGGACCTTTAAGGAAGGGCAGAAGATGAAAGCAGTAGTTTCGTTGTAAATTACACAGTCCATGATGCACATTGGCGAATACGCGCAGTTCGTGTTAAAGAAAACATGAAAGGGGCATTCTTCTCCTTAAGAATGTGATTTTTTTGTTGTTGAAGGAGAAGAGAAGCGACCGGTCGGACAGTTGCCCTCGCGAAAACACCTTTTATGCCGGCTTGAACAAGCACATAAAATAGAGCCGATGTTTTCAAGGCAAATAGATGGGGAGGGCCCAATTTTTGGCCACCCCCCGGGCCACAATTGCAAGAGGCAAAATGCCCTTTTGGGCACATAATGTGCCTCTTCGTTAGAAAGTATTCTCTTTTACGATGTGCGTCAGGGGGCAAAATACATCGTCTAAGCAAACGGTTCCATTGACATATGCTCCGGCGGCAAATGCTCCGACGACAATTGCTAGCTCCGAAAAAATGTTGTGCGACAAAATGCTCCGCGACATTTGCTCCGACGACAACAATGCCCGGCGACATTTGCTCCGTCGACAAATGCAGCCGGCGACATTTGGCCTCCGAACAAATGCTCCGGCGACATTTGCTCCGGCGACATTTGCTCCGAACGATTATTTTGCTGCCGGCGACACCACTGCTCCGGCGACACTTTGCTCCGGCGCACAATTTGCTGCCGAAGGTGCGACAAATCCGCTCCGGCGACAATTGCTCCCGTGCGAACATTTGCTCCAGGCGAAATTGCTCCTGAAGGTGGACATATGCTCCGCGGCGACAGTTTGGCCTTCGTGCGACAATTCTCTGAAGGTGGCGACAACTATGCTCCCGGCGACGTTTGCTCCGACGACCATGTTGCTCCGGCGACAAATTGCTGCGCTAAATTTGCGACATTTTGCTCCGGCGACAAAAGTTTCTAAGGTGCGAACAAATGCTATATCGACATTTGCTCGCGCGCGACAAATATTGCTCGGCAGGGCGGCGGAACCAGATAGAAAAAAAAATGCCCCTTTTCAAAATGAAATTGTGCCCTTTTGAAAAAAGGCACACTTTTTTAATCTACGCGTTTTCCGTTCGTGAAGGAAGAAATTCTCTTTTGTTGTTTATTATATTTTATGTTAGATTTTCATTCTTTTTTCATTCATGTTTCTCTTTTTTTGGCCCCGGACGGTCATGTGTACAGCTAGAAAGTAAGGCATAATGTGAGATAAATTATGGTTAATGATATTTTGTGCGTAAAAAAGGGCATTTGGCCATCTCATCTATAATCATGGGGAACGCAAAATTAGGCCCTCCTCCGGTAAAGGGCAGCTTGGCATCTCATGCCTTAATGCTCCCGATGGGGAGAGGGAGACGAAGGAGCATAGAGGGGGGAGAGGGGAAAGAGGAAGGAGAGGGAGGATCGCCCCCTAACTGCTTGCCCCACTATCAGCCTGCCGCATTTAACGCGTAAGACAGAAGAGGTGACATGTTTGTCTTTAGTTAAATGTGCCTTCTTATTGGTTTGTAGCCCCCTAACCCATACTAAGTTTAAGTGGTTCTTTTTTTTAATAAAGCACTTTCGCGTCACTAAAGGTGATTTTGTTTTCTTTTTGTTATTGTTTTTATATTCTACTGTACTTTTTTGCCCATGGGTGGGGGTACGGTCGTAAAGAAAATAGCTTTGTTCATACGAAGAGGCAAAACGGGGCACATTGGTGGCCTCTAACGCTCAGTGGCCTTCGCGGGGGTGGCAAAATTGGGCCCTCTCCATCTTTTTATCTTGGAATAACATTTATATGTGGCTTTTCGAAGTGATGAAAACGTGGTCTTCCGTCAAACAACTATCCTGCATGCGTGGCACTTTTTTATGTATCTTCAACAAACGTATAATAGAAAATACTTATTGGGGAAGAAGTGGCCCGCCTTTTCTGTAAACAGAACTTTGCGTATTGCTACAACAAAGGGGCGTCAAATCCTGGGGTGGCAAGAGGCGGTCGCCACACAAATGATATAAGATATTGGCGCGGCAAACATGATCCCCAATAATTTCTGACAACATGAAATTTAATGAACACGTATAATGAAGGGAAAACGTCTAAAACTAAGTGCAAGACACAACAAAAGCATTGACATTAAATTTATACCCAATACTGACTACACATATTCAATGTTTCATTTTGTTTCTACGTCGCTTCCGCCAGCGCTAAGATAGCTTCTCATACTACACCTTTGCGCACGGAGTGCACTCGAACAATTTTTTGAAATTTTTGCCCGTTACTTTTGCCATCCAATTCAAAAAAATGGATTGAAGGCCCCTGTTCTACCAATAATACAGCATGATGCATAATCATGGTAAGTGTATTTAGATGTGTTTATATCGGTGCAGCCATGGGCTACCTGTAGAGCCCAGAATAGACGCACAAATAAAGGCGAATTTAAACATGACCTTACAACATTTCAATTTTTCCAAACGCTCGCTCGCGCCTACGACACTCGCTCCGGCGGAGTAGATATTATAATCATTTGTCATCAATGCTTTATTGAATAAAGATCCGCCTGCAAAACATGTTTTGTTCAGCTTCAAAAAATTGCGGAGTTGTGAAATATAGCGCCACAAGAGACCCACAAAACCGAATTTCTACTACGCTAAAACCTCCAAAATTTTCCATAGCCGCTGCGTCGGCGTACGCTCGCGTGCGCGAGTAGAATATGTACTTTCATGTTTTCATTAATCAGCATTGCACCTTTAAACAAAAGTTTGGGGCTAAGTTAGCAATAATTAGGCGGAAAATTAGACTACTTTCAAAATTAAAAAACGTAATTTGATGTGAAAACTATGTTGCGCTGCTCCCAATGCCTTTGTTTGACAACAAAAGTTTGCCTTTTGGGGCTTTGCCCCCAAACGAAAAATAATTCGCCGGCCCCTGTGCTTCCGGCGACATTTGCTCGTTAAAGGGTGCGAAACATTGCTCGTACGACATTTAATCCAAAGGGGTACTACGCCAGTTGCCTGCGAACATTTTGGGTTTCGTATTAAGGTATGACAATTCCTCATACGACATATTGGCTCTAACATAATTATGCTGCCAAAGGTTCGATTAATGAATCCAGCTTATCAATTATTGCTCCACAGACGATATTAAGCATCCGATGACATTTTGTTTCCAAATGTGAGACAATTGTCCTCTAGGGCGCACATCGCTCCGCTGACAATTACTGCTACTCCCGGCACACAAATGCTGTGGGTGACTTTTTTGTCAATGCCGCAAAATAAAAATTGAGCTTGTAGAAACCTTAATTTACCCCATTCTCAGACAATTTCATTCTTATGCTCAATCATGCTAGTCAATGCTAATCCAAAGTCACTGGGGAGCTTTTTGAAATGTGACGATTACACATAAATGATCACCGTTATGTTGCAAGAACAATGTTAAGTGTCTTGTCATAGCGGATTGCATGACTTGGTATGATTCGCTTAAAATGTAAACTTAGTTCAGCACAAGGTAAACTGTTGCGTAGTTATTTGACCTCTCTTTCGCAGTCTCGCCTTTCATTGTTTAGTAGGCATTTTGTCTTGTTAGTCCGTACTCATACTGATATCGCATAGTTATATATCTGTGTCAGCGTGATTCTTGCAATCTAGGCCAGCATTTCGCCCATACTTGTCTTTCAACATATTCTTTTGTTGGTGGGATTCAATTCTGTACAAGCTTATTTATTTCAGGGGCATTCCTCAATTTTACATAGAGTATACTTATTTCTCGTTAATCGTTTAAGGCAGTAAACAATGTTGACCCAGTTTTTAACAAAAAAAAATTGAGCTATACAGTTGTTGACTGCTATGTGTGCAATTGATAAGTTCTCAAAACGAGAAGTCAGAAAAAAATTTGGTGACACGAACTTTCGTTAGTGCTCTTGAAAAGTGAAATCTATTGAGTTTAACCCAAATAAACAATGCAATTGTTTTTCCCCACTACAGCTGTCATTCTAATTTCTGTAAAAGAAGATTGTAAATTTGCTAAGGTAAATTATAATCTAAATTCCGAGGTTATTCTCTATGATTTTAACGTACATTTCGCCTCTGTCTAAATTAAAACAGTTATATGTCATTTCATAATTAAAGAACAGTAACACTATTATAACCTTCAGAAAGGTAAAAGACTCATGTTTCAGTATTTAAAAGGCATTTTTGGTTTTCACACTCCGTTGCATTACTGTTCCTGTGTTACTGCAAGGTTACTGTATGTGATTCTGCACGATTGCTTGTCTGATTTTGATAAAATGAGAAAAATAACAGTTAATTTCAATCACGGCTGATTTATTGCCGTTCAGACTTGAAAGTAAAAATTATGGGCTTTTCTTTCTGGAATTTTATAACAAAATCAGCCACATACTGAAAACAACTTAGGCCGTACGTAGGATTTTTCCCCGGGAGTGGCGTGGTGTGGTGGTGTGGGGGGGGGGGGGGGAGGATAATAGTTATCTGACAATACATGGAACGGGCAAGTGAAGGGGCGCGAAGCGGTTCGATGGGAGGAGGGGTGTCCCCCCTCCCACAGCCATGGGCATTTGCATTTTCGCGAGAATTACGCTGAGGCAATTCCAGTGAAGCATAATTGAGATAGTTTTTTAAACATTAATAACCGGCAAAGATCCAAGTGCAAAAAAAAGGGATTTTCGTATAGACTAATTGGCCTGAGAGTTGTTACATACCAGTGAACCGAGAACTATGTCTTGTTAGCTTGATACGATCAATGGATTATCACAGACGACAGACAATCAGAAGTGCTTGCGGTCATAGACATCCTTAAGCTAACGTTCCACTTAGCACGAGTTAATAGTGGCGAGTTATGGCGAGTTGTGGCGAGACCAATTGCTTAAATGAGGAACTCGGCGACAAACTCGCGATAACTCGCAAAAAGCTCTCCATTTAACTCGGGATAATCCCTTTGCCAACAACTCGGCACGGCTCGGCGTAATTCTCGGCACAACTCTTCTTGAGGTCGCGTGACAGCAGGTCCAAAATTTTTAACAGGTTGTAAAATTTATACTAACTCGCAGCAACTCGCGGTAAATTCGCTATAACTCGAAAACTCGTTATACTACTCGCAAATACTCGTGGAAAAAAAGCTTCGCATGCACTCTCTTATAACACTCGTATACACTCGCCCTCAAGTATATCCGAGTGACATACCAGAGTTTCCATAGAGTGCGTGTACGAAGCACCACATTGTGTTCGCGTGTCCAGAACTGAGTTACGCACGAGATTGAGATTAGGACCGAGTTCAGAACGAGTACGGCGACTTACAGCGAGTTTCCATGAGCCCCGTCGCGAGCGACAGCGAGCTCGTATGAGCTTATTGAGAGTGCAAGGCGAGCCCACCCTGCTATGTCAAGCTGAACCTATAAAATATAGTCATTTTCATTCTGCCAGGAATATGTTTAAGCTAGAAAGCATTTATTCAACTCATTTTGCATTATTTTAGTGTCACTGATTGGAATTTAAAGGGAAGTTAGTGATTATTGTCATGTATGTCGCTTATATGGCATATCCGGTGCTCACTATACTTAAATTTAAAAATGGCCTGAGGAGATACTGCCAAAAACTTTTACGAATTGATCGTTTTGGGAGAAAAGGGAAACATAATTTCACTATAACTTGACTGAATTAGACAGAGATGAATAGTCAATTTAAGCACATTTGAGTCATCTGTTGGTTCTAATTGAAAATTTCTCTGGAGTTAAAATATTAGTGACACCCTGTCTCATCCCGAATATTACTTTTCTGCGGCGCTTCCTTGTCAACAGGTCGTACAAAAGATCAAGGTCTCTTTTTCCTTCATTTTATTTATTTCTGCAACTTTTTAAAACATTGTAAAGGCATCAAAATATACAAATTGCAATTGAATGAATCAACAATTTTCATAACGGAATCTACATGTAAACCGATTTGAAACTTGAAATCAGATTATAGGAATCTAAACAACAAAACATGCTGATTGCAAAGTTGATTAGAAACAAAAGATATCAAGTGAATTTTCATAATGAAGCATTGGGTAAGAAAAGAAATTAGTGGCAGGGGTTGACACGGTGAGAAGAATATGCTTGACGATGTGACAACCCGGGTTAAATACAAAAGCACAAATGGTAAGAAACATTTGTGATCTACAGTGCATGGAGGTGGAAGTGGGAGTGCTCTGCATTTGGCCCAGTTTTGTTCAGTATCAATTCCAAACAGAATAATTTGAAATATCTTCTTTTATATGAGAAAATTTCACTTAATTTATAGCCAGAAAGACCGAAGAGTATTATGCCATATATAGATCATACAAGTATTTCCAAAATGTTATTTAAAAATTATTATTTTATTATTTCTGACCCATCAGATATTCTTCAAGCAGAAAATGAATTTTATGCGTCTTTGTATTCATCGAACAATGTGTCACCTGTTAAGATCACACAGGTTTTGAATAAATGGAATATACCTGCTTTAGATGGCGACCAAGCAAACATGTGTGAAGGACTAGTTACAGAAAATGAATGTTTAGAGGCAATTAAATATATGGCAAACGATAAAACTCCAGGTTCAGATGGTCTCCCTGCCAATTTTTATAAAGAATTTTGGGATGATATAAAATGCACTTTATGTAATATGTTTAATCAATGTTTTTTAAAAGGTGAACTCTGCTCATCGATGAGAAGAGGAATAATAACGCTTTTGCCCAAAAAGGACAAAGATATTTGTTACTTAAAAAACTGGAGACCAATCTCTCTTTTGAATACAGATTATAAAATTCTTGCCAAAATCCTTGCGAATAGATTAAAAAAAGTTCTTCCAAAAATCATAAATGAGGATCAGACGGGCTTCTTAAAAAACAGATATATTGGCGAAAACATCAGGTTATTGATTGATACTATCGAATATTGCAAAAAACATTCCTTTTCTGGTTTAGCTTTGTCCATTGATTTCGAAAAGGCCTTCGATTGTGTCGAATGGAATTTTTTGAATTTGTGTATGGAAAAGTTTGGTTTTAAGAGCGATTTCTGCAAATGGATAAATACCATATATACAAATATATCAAGTTGTGTAATTAATAATGGTTATTCATCTGGATCTTTTAATTTAGAGAGAGGTGTGAGACAAGGGTGTCCGCTTTCTCCATACCTATTTTTGTTAGGGGTTGAAGTGCTTGGAATCATGATAAGACAGAGTACTTGTATAACAGGTATTAATATACAATGGGAAAGAACTCCGAGTGAGTCAATATGCGGATGACACAATTATCTATTTAACTGCTAATGAAGAAAATGTAATAAATTGCTTTGATATTTTATCTTGTTATGCCTCAATATCAGGTCTGAAAGTAAACGTTGAGAAAAGTAATATT
>JZLH01S0440612.1:0-10641 GCA_001188425.1 Eucidaris tribuloides
TGAAACCGATCCGTAACGTGGATTGGGGCAACAAACCGATTACGTAATGAATATTCATGGTCGGTCCATATGAAGGCTTCAAGACCTGTCCTGAATATATAATAGTTTGGTCGTGAGTGCAAAATGAAAAAGGCGTTGTGGGTGAACAGCCAATCTTTCGGTGCGCCAGGAGTATAGGCATTATAATTAGTCTCTTTTTAGGCGCACGGGATACAAGTACTGCTCAGAGGCTTAATGGCGTGAGGGACAACCCACACAAACAATGCCTTGTCAAAAGGCTAGGTGAGTCAGATCTGAGGGCATTGTGAGCTGTTGTCACGGTGAAGCAGCAACGAGTTGTCCTGCCACGACTCTCGCCTCTCTTTGTGCAATCATTCAATGAAGCAAACACCGTGGGACCTCTTGTAGAAATACAGGTTGACCTGTAGACGATGCCCCACCTCATATCGTAGAAGGCCATCAACATAACTTTGACTCTGGACTTACTATCTTACTTTTCTCGGTCTTGGCGACGTCGGATAGCTTCCCTATGACAACGCCTCTGCCCCCAATGCCATTGGCATCGGACAGCGGAGCTACCTCTCTACCTACCCGACCTAGCTCCATAGGATTTTTTTCTCTCCCCACTAGCTGATGAGAGTCATGGAATGGACCCGTTTTCAACGCGTGGATGATATCTCAATGTCAGGGACGGACCTGTCGAGTTCCTGGAAAATTCCTTCCAGGAAAGCCGTGGCAGAGAACAATGGGATAGTGTGTTAGAATCCAGGAGGATTATATTTAAAGGGAAAACTCGTCGTTTGTAGTTCGGATTTCAAATATAGCCATGGACAAAAGTTTGGAATATGATTTTTTTTTTCTACCAAAATGCAGTTTTCAATCATATCAAGAACAGGTTCCTTGCCCAAAAGTAGAGCCAGGGGTGGCTCCACAGAGGGGCAGGGGGGAGGCGGCCGACCCCTATTTTTCAAACTTATTAAAATGACGGGAATTTTATCGTTTTTCGAAAATTTCGCCCAATCTATTGTTTTTTGATTTTGGCTATTAGAAAAATTGGCGGGCAAAAAAAATGCTTTTTGTCGTTGTCGGCCCCCTGCCCCCGCTTGTCGGACGCTGTTTGGCTTATAGTTTCACAGTAAAAAAAAAAAAAAAAACCCTGGCAGGCAATTTTTTTCGAACGAATTTCGCCCGGCCCCCTAAAATTTTACCCTGGCGCCGCCCCTGAGTAGAGCTCACTTGAAGTTAGTAATGAACTGTTCTGCATGGGTGATTTATCATTAATAGTGAGAAATTTTCACTTCAAAACAGGGATATGCAAAGAAATAGAAATATTCTAAACTTTGTCCAGGATTGTATTTCTTTGGTGACACCAGTATTGAAACCTTTCTGACACACCTCGTAGAATACTGATCAATAGTGTTTACAGATAAATTCTTAATTTACATTAAAAAATACTCTGACAGATCCAAATAAAAAATGGTTGAAATAACCAGTTTGTATATATTTAAAATGCCTAGTATTCTGCCTGGTAATTTTTGAAGGTGTTGATTTGAACACCATAGATTTTATAATATTTTGTTTTGGTTCATTCCACTTTTAGTCCGGGTGGAGTCAAGTCCCTCAGCCAGCCAGACGGAGGGGCCCTCGATGGGTGTGTGACTATCGTTCTGTCTTCTGTCCGCACGACGGCTCTTTGGCATGACATTCCGTGTCTTGCCACAGAAACCGACCAGTTCGTGTGCAGGATGGATGCAGTTCAAGGTATACATTAGACCACGTTTACACGTGTATAGATACATTCGAATACACGTTTACACGTTTACACGCTAATTACCCCCTTATTTGTGCATGGGAAAGAAAATTAAGACAAGTAGAATTATACTTCAAAATTATTTATAAATTATATTTATTAATTATATTTATTCAGTTTTATACAATTTCATAATTCCCAATTAAGCCCTTTTGGGCTAGTGAGGTGAGACTTACAATGTGTGCAAAAGTAAGACAAAAAGTGAACCTAGTCCTAAGCCAAGGGCAGCTCCAAGGTAAAATCTCTGGAGGGGTGAAAATTTTAATTTGTTTTTTTTTACCTGCCAAATTACAAGCCAAACATTTTTCGACAAGCGGGGAGGTGGGGGGGGGGGCAGCAGGGGGATGACGACGACCAAAACCATTTTTTTGCCTGCCAATTTTTTTACTTGCCAAATTACAAGCCGAACATCATCCGACAAGGGGGGGGGGGGTCAGGGGGCCGACGACGACCAAAGCCATTTTTGCCCGCCATTTTGATTTTCTTGTTTGATCTGTTTACGTTTATAGAAAATGCCCCAGTTAAAGTGGCAGAACTAGCATACAGTCAGCCCCTTACCCAACCGGAGTGCTCGCCGACCATGGCCCGGTGCGGATCGGGGGAGTGCGTTCATAGCATCCACCTGTGCGATGGGGTACATGATTGCTCCGACAAAAGTGATGAACTTTTCTGTCTGAAAGGTAGGAGAGCATCCTAGTTGTACTGATAATATGAGAAACCCAAACTAAAACATGTCTCAAAAAGACTGTGCAAGTAAAAAAGCGCACTGCTGAGTAATTAAAGAATGTAGAATAAGAAGTACTGAAGTCACAAAATGCTCCTTTTGAGAAACAAAGGCTCAAAGTTTTCAGACTTGTCTACAGATCACAATTGTTTGAGTTGTACATCCCAACTTGGTGAAGTAAATTGATGCAATAAAAGATGAATATAGGACAAAAACAAACTTTATTACATTTGTCAATTTCCAATAATCAATAATCAATATTGTAGACAAGGGTCTCAGGAAAACAAATGCATTTCTCGAATAAATGAATGTCAAAAACACTTTATTGTATATATTTTTTGGAATATCCTCTATAAGACGGTCAATTTGATATGCAATTTGTCAAATTTGGACGTTGTTTCAAATTTGACCTCATTTGACCTTTGACCGGAAGTGCACAGCCCATATCTCATCAACAAAGCACAAAATACATGACAAATTAAATATTTTCTTAATACTTGTAACTAGTCAAGTAATTTGAGATACATTTTGAAGAAATTAGACGAAGTTAAAAATTTGACCCCAGTTGACCCCTCCCCTGACCCCTACTAGGGAAGGGTCAATTTGACCAAAATTTTGTCCAAAAATTTCCCAGCATGTAACGACTGCAAAGCAATCACTTACACGATTTCGTCAAAATGTGACTTAAGTACTTCTTATTCTATACTCTTCAGTTGCACTGATAATATGAGAAACCGAAACTAAAACATGTGTCAAAAAACTGTACAAGTAAAAAAGTGCCGTGTTGAGTAATTAGAAAATATTGTTGCAACATGATGCTTACATCAAGGTCAAGGGCTCAAGGGCATAGTCTTAGCTTCAAAAAGCCATTTTTCTGTTCAATTTGCTTATTTTAATGTTGAGAATTGTTCACTAAACCACGAAAGGGCAAACACAATTATTGTGCCACTTTTACTTGGGAAGAGGGCCTGTTGCTATCACTGACTGTAGTAAAAGTGGTACAATTGTGATTTTACCTTTTCGTTGTTAATTAAACATATCTTGAGATTAAAATAAGCAAATTGAACAAAACAAACAACATTTGAAAGCTGAGACTAGGTCCTTGATGTTAACGTAAGCGTCAGTCACAACAATATTTGTGATTGCCAAAGAAGGCGTTTTTGTCCCGCACGAATTTTTTGAGACACACTGTAGTTGTACTGAAAATATGCGGAATCCAAACTATATTATCAACATCAATGTTCAAGGGAATGTCAACATTGAAGAAGTTATAATTTAGTTTAACCAAACCAATAAAACGTTCTTATGTAAATTAGGCGACATTATATTAGGAAAAATATTTTTTCCTTTTCAATCTTGTTTATGCCCTTTAAATCTGTTGGAACCTGATGTACCATGTGGTAACCGTATGGAAATTTCAAAAACTTGATGGTAATTGGTTAACAAAATTATAATTTACAATTAAAGTGAAAACAAAAGAGTATGTGTGAAATTTTGAAATATAAGATAAAAGCATTAGAAGGCCGATATTTAGAAGACAGTATGACTTGATGTATGTTTGAATTTGAGTAAAAATGTTTTAATGCCGCTCGGAACGAAATTCTCCACATGCATGCAAACTAGAGAGATGATCCGTTTATTGTTACGTTCACATTATTTTTCTTCAGACACGCAGGAATGCTCGGAAACAAGTTTCACATGTGAAGATGGCTCCTGTATCCCGATGTCTTACTACTGCGATGACATTCCTCACTGCATAGATGGTTCCGATGAAATGAATTGTGGTATGCCAGTTTGGCATTTTACCCGCCAAGAACACACAATTTGGCGGTTTCCTCTTCGTTTGGCGGGCAGAAAATTGCAGTGCCTGTCAAATGGCTCTTTTGGCGGTATTTTGGCGGTATTGAGGAATATCTGGAGAAAAAAAAATCATTACTTCAGTAAAAAAAAATAGGCCAATCCGCGGCAAAAACTGGTTTACGCCGCGGTACATGGTCCAAAACTAGCCGCGAGATACACTTCATGTGCAAAACCTGGCAGCGCGTAAAACGCGGCACCCAAATTTTTTGGCTTTGGCAGAGGTTTCAAAGTTGATTTCAACGTCCTTTCTTTAGGCATGCTACCCGTTAAATGCGTCAAATGCAAATTTGGCTGTTTTCACCGATTTTGGCGGGTAATTTGGCGGGTTGAGTATCAGAGAAACTGGCAACCCTGAAATTGGCATGAAATGAAAAGTGCGTGGCTGCACTGACATCAGGGCCCTGTCTCATCAAACTTTGCAATTGATTGTAACTTTCAAAAATTGATCGCAAGTTGATTTCAACCAATCAGAACCCAGTATTTTAAGACTTATAATCGATTTTTGGATTTGCAATTGATTGCAAGTTTTATGAGATAGGGCCCAGGGGTGTTAGTATTTCTGATTCTTAAAACGTGAAATTTCATGCCAAATTCCGTTTAAAAAAACGCAAATTTGCATTTGATGCATTTTATCGGTAGCGTATGCCCTAGATATGGCTATGACGTTGTAATTTATTTATTACACCTTTGAAACCTCTGCCACGACCGAAAATATGGGTGCCACAGTTTTCGCGCAGCCAGATGTTGCACTCGAAATACAAATGTGCATCACTACTTTTGAACCCGGTGCCGTATTTTGAAGTACTTTGTGTGCTGCGGATTGGCTTAAGTTGGCAAACTGAACAAATGAGGAGGTGCAGCCAGTGGCGTAGCAAGGATTTTTTTCACGGGGGGGGGCTTGAAAAATTTGTGTTTAAGGGGGGGCAACCAAATACATTTTTTTTTTGGGGGGGGCGCATAACACGTTTTATTGCGCTTATTATAATCGATTTGTGGGGAGGGGGCACCTGGGACACACGAAATTGTGTGTGTGTGTGTGGGGGGGGGGCACGTGCCTCCAGCCCTCCGTCAGCTACGCCCAGCGTGGCAGCAGCCACTTCAAACATATACACTTGTACTACCCATTTTATTGATTTTTTTAATCAGGTGTGTCATTGTAAAACGTCCAGCTCCCCCCCCCCCCCCAAAAAAAGGGGGAAAAAAATAAAAACACCAAAGAAGCTATTTGACGGTTATTTGAATTTTTGTCGGCCAAACGAAATGAAAAAAATAATATTGGTGGTTTTAAAGACAGAGTACGGGATTTGCACGTCAGAAAACGGCAAAATGAATGAATTCAACTCAAATCGTTCACAATGTGAAGATTAAACAAACAACTGCCATAAAACCTTTCGGTAGAATATGTAGTTTCGGTGAAAATCTGGACATTTTAAAAATTTACAGTGACGTTAACGTGCACGGGCCGTTCCAAAATTGTCCGATCGCCGTTAGCCGAAGGTTGCGCGGAGTGTAGCTGTTTAACCAAGCAGTGTGCTCCGCTGGTCATGCGAACGCACACATAACCGCGATTCGCAATTTGAGCAAAATTTGAACTCGCGAAAAGAACAATATTCTGGTAACATATCGTTGTTAGTTTTTCTCATAAAATAACAAACTCATGACGTATGGATCTCAAACTTTCAACACACCATTTTAATGTACTAAACTACCGTTTGATATTCATAGTGAAGGTAAGTATGGACTTGCAAATCACAAATACAATCTTTAAATCGCCAAAGTGGCAACCCCGTCTGTGATACTGATAGTTGTAAGGTTCAAAACACCGCGGTGGGACTAGGTCTGTATGCACAGACAAAATGTGTATCCGCTCAAGTATCAACTACTCTGGTGCGACTCCGTGTATCGGTGTACATCGTGGGCGTCATAGTGTTTGAGATAGATTTGTCATAGTATTCGACATAGATTTGATATAGATTTGACATAAATTTGACATAGATTTGACATAGATTTGACATAATATTTGACATAGATTTGTCATAGTATTTGACATAGATTTGTCATAGAATTTGACATAGATTTGATATAGATTTGACATAGATTTAACACAGATTTGACATAGTTATTTGGACAAATATTTGACATAGTATTTGACATAGATTTGACATAGATTTAACATAGATTTGTCATAGTATTTGACATAGATTTGATATAGATTTGATATAGATTTGACACAGATTTGACATAGTTACTTGGACAAATATTTGACATAGTATTTGAAATAGATTTGACATAGATTTGACATAGGATTTGACATAGATTTGACATAGATTTGACATAGTATTTGACTTTAATTTGACAAAGATTAAACAATTTTTTTGACATAATACTTTTGATATAGTATTAGACGTAGATTTAACATAGTATTTGACATAGATTTGACATGGATTTGATATAGATTTGATATAGATTTGACATAGTAATTTGGACAAACATTTGACACAGTATTTGACGTGGATTTAGTATAGATTTAACATAGATTTGACACAGATTTGACATGGATTTGATATAGATTTGACATAGATTTGACATAGTAATTTGGAATAATATTTGACATAGTATTTGACATAGATTTAACATAGATTTGACATAGATTTGACACAGATTTGACATAGATTTGATACAGATTTGACATAGATATGACATAGATTTGACATAGTATTTGACATAGATTTGACAAAGCATTTGACATAGATTTGACATAGTATTTTAGACATGGTATTTCACATAGAATTGACATAGATTTGATATAGATTTGGCATAGATTTAACATAGATTGGAGATATATTACAAATAGCCTTTGACATAGATTTGACACAGATTTGACATAGATTTGATATGGATTTGACATAGTATTTAACATAGATTTGTCATGGTATTTAAAAATAGATTTGATATAGATTTGACATAGATTTGACATAATCTTTTTGACGTAGTATTTGACATATATTTGACATAGATTTGATATAGATTTAACATAAACTTGACATAGATTTGACACAGTAATTTGGACAAAAATTTGACATAGTATTTGACATAGATTTGACACAGATTTGATATGGAATTGACGTAGTATTTGACATAGATTTGACAAAGTACTTAAAAATAGATTTGATACAGATTTGACAAAAATTTGACATAGATTTGACATAATCTTTTTGACATGGTATTTGACATAGATCTGACAGAGATTTGATATGGATTTGATGCAGATTTGACATAGATATGACATAGATTTGACATAATCTTTTTGACGTAGTATTTGACATAGATTTGATATAGATTTAACATAGACTTGACATAGATTTGACACAGTAATTTGGACAAAAATTTGACATGGATTTGATATAGATTTGACATAAATTTGACATAGTAATTTGGACAAATATTTGACATAGTATTTGACATAGTATTTGACATGGATTTAATATAGATTTGACAGATTTGACACAGATTTGACATAGCTTTGATGCAGATTTGACATAGATATGACATAGATTTGACATAGTATTTGACATAGATTTGACAAAGGATTTGGCATACATTTGACAGAGATTTGACATAGATATGACATAGTATTTGACGTAGATTTGACATCGATTTGATATAGATTTGACATAGATTCGACATAGTATTTAAAATAGATTGGACATCGATTTGATATTGATTTGACATAGATTTGACACAGTTATTTGGAAAATATTTGACATAGCATTTGACATAGGTTTAACGTAAATTTGACATAGATTTGACACAGATTTAAAATAATATGGAAGTGGATTTGACATAGATTTGACATAGTATATGACTATAATTTGACATAGATTTCACATAGAATTTTGGACATAGTATTTGACATAGATTTGACAAAGATTTAATATAGATTTGACATTGATTTAACATAGATTTGAGTTATATTTCAAATAGCCTGTGACATAGATTTGATCAAGTTTTAAAATAGATTTGACGTATATTTGACATAGATTTTACATTGATTTAACAAAGATTTGACATTGAGAAGACTAAGATTTCAAATACATGTAGCATTTGGCATAGTATTTGACATATATTTGACATAGCATTTGACATAGATTTGACATAGATTTGACACAGATTTGACACAGATGTGACATAGATTTAACATAGATTCGACATAGATTTGACATAGTATTTGACATAGATTTGACATAGCATTTGACATAGATTCGACATAGATTTGACATAGTATTTGACACAGATGTGACATAGATTTGACATGTATTCGACATAGATTTGACATCGATTTGATATAGATTTGACATAGTATTTGACATAGATTTGACATAACGTTTGACATAGATTTGACGGAGATGTGAAATAGATTTGTCATATTTGACATAGATTTAACATAGATTTGACATAGTATTTGACATAGATTTGACAAAGCATTTGACATAGATTTGATATAGTATTTTAGACATGGTATTTGACATAGAATTGACATAGATTTGATATAGATTTGGCATAGATTTAACATAGATTGGAGATACATTACAAATAGCCTTTGACATAGATTTGACACAGATTTAAAATAGATTTGATATGGATTTGACATAGTATTTAACATAGATTTGTCATGGTATTTAAAAATAGATTTGATATAGATTTGACATAGATTTGACATAATCTTTTTGACGTAGTATTTGACATATATTTGACATAGATTTGACACAGTAATTTGGACAAAAATTTGACATAGTATTTGACATAGATTTGACACAGATTTGATATGGAATTAACGTAGTATTTGACATAGATTTGACAAAGTACTTAAAAATAGATTTGATACAGATTTGACAAAGATTTGACATAGATTTGACATAATCTATTTGACATGGTATTTGACATAGATCTGACAGAGATTTGATATGGATTTGATGCAGATTTGACATAGATATGACATAGATTTGACATAATCTTTTTGACGTAGTATTTGACATAGATTTGATATAGATTTAACATAGACTTGACATAGATTTGACACAGTAATTTGGACGAAAATTTGACATGGATTTGATATAGATTTGACATAAATTTGACATAGTAATTTGGACAAATATTTGACATAGTATTTGACATGGATTTAATATAGATTTGACAGATTTAACACAGATTTGACATAGCTTTGATGCAGATTTGACATAGATATGACATAGATTTGACATAGTATTTGACATAGATTTGACAAAGGATTTGGCATACATTTGACAGATATTTGACATAGATATGACATAGTATTTGACGTAGATTTGACATCGATTTGATATAGATTTGACATAGATTCGACATAGTATTTAAAATAGATTTGACATCGATTTGATATTGATTTGACATAGATTTGACACAGTTATTTGGAAAATATTTGACATAGCATTTGACATAGATTCAACGTATATTTGACATAGGTTTTACATTGATTTAACAAAGATTTGACATTGATAAGACTAAGATTTCAAATACATGTAGCATTTGGCATAGTATTTGACATATATTTGACATAGCATTTGACATAGATTTGACATAGATTTGACACAGATTTGACACAGATGTGACATAGATTTAACATAGATTCGACATAGATTTGACATAGTATTTGGAATAATATTTGACATAGTATTTGACATAGATTTAACATAGATTTGACATAGATTTGACACAGATTTGACATAGATTTGACAAAGCATTTGACATAGATTTGACATAGTATTTTACTACAATTTGACATAGATTTGACATAGCGTTTGATATAGATTTGACATAGATTCGACACAGTATTTGACATAGATGTGACATAGATTTGACATAGTATTTGACTTTAATTTGACATAGATTTGTTATATTTGACATAGATTTGACACAGATTTGAAATGGATTTGATATGGATTTGACATAGATCTGACATAGTATTTGACTATAATTTGAGATAGATTTGACATAGATTTATCATAGATTTGAGATATATTTCAAATACCTTTCACATAGATTTGACAAAGTTGTGACATAGATTTAACGAATATTTGACATAGATTTGACAAAGATTTGACATTGATAAGACAAAGATTTCAAATACATGTAGCTTTTAGGCATAGTATTTGACATAGATTTGACATAGATTTGACATAGTGTTTAAGTGTAATTTGACAAGATTTGA
>JZLH01S0440701.1:4299-18122 GCA_001188425.1 Eucidaris tribuloides
TCTGCACAGTCAACTTTAAGATCTTAAAGGTATCTATCTGTAGTCAACAGAAGCAGATCGACGCGTTGCACACACTTCCGGTCAACAGTGAACGAGGTCCACGTCACACAATCTTAAACTCCTATGTCCAAAGAATCATTTGCCCACAGCTGCCCCTCTGTGAAAGTCACTCTAATTTCCATTCTGAAGGAAAAACATGGTTTAACAAGTTTGGCCAGCAGATGGCAGCAAACATGTATGATATTACTGATACTTTGATTAACGGTCCTACAACAGCTGTGTCGAGGCTCAATCATTACTCAATGTGTGGAATCTCAAGCAGTGCCATAGCGCCGCTCTGTTGGTTCCATCATTTCTACCTTTCTCACAACTCACTAATATTGTACAACTACACTGGACAACTGTAATATTGTAATTACTATCCTTTATTTCTTGATTGTACCCTTTCAAAGGGGTTTCATTGTTGGGGATGTCTGGAATAAATACCAATAAATTTATGTCACACAAAAAGATGTTGCATACATTGTTAGAAAAATAAAGAGATGATGATCAACATCTTGTTTTGATACAAATTGATCAACGAAGTAAGGCTTGTGGATTGATTGGTTTTTATTGACACAACAAGCAAGCCAGATAGCTGAAAGGTGTTGAGTTCACTTAAAACAATAAAAAGTAAATACACCGTAATTACATCCACAGAATGGAATAAAAATGTTACAATTAGCGACATGAAAATGACAGCTACATATATGTGGCATAACATTTACAGTTTATCAGGTAATAATTTGTCTTATAAAGATGTTTGCTGTATGATATTTCATTGCAATAAAATAGTAATTATTTTTTATTATATTGAAAATTAGCATTGAAATGGTCACATGTATATTAATTATTATTTGTTTAATTATTGTTGTTTTTGTTATTATTATCATTATTATGTTTATTATTATGTATTATTATGATGATTATTTTAATATTATTATTATTATTATTATTTTATTATTATTATTATTATTATTATTATTATTATTATTTTATATTATATTAATTATTATTATTATTATTATTATTATTATTATTATTATTATTATTATTATTATTATTATTATTATATTATTATTATTATTAGTTTATTAATTATTATGATGATTATAATTGTTCTAATCATTATTATTAGCAGTATTGTCAATTCATTTCAGTCAATATTTGTTTAGACCGAGCAGATGGCTCGTAGCTCATACATGTACTGTACATGTACACATGTACATTATATCTTTCCTATTAGTCAAACGCTGACCAAACGTAAAGCTAGATGATCTTCCGTCTACAGGTAATGTTATTTCATGTAATCATTGACATATCGGTTGTATCAAGTTATAGATGACAGCGTTCAATCAACCCAGGCTATGAATCATCATTCTCAGTGTCGTAGCCTGGGTGCTAGTCTTATTTCTAGACTGCTCCATTATGTTTACATAATCTCAAGAGTAGTCTGAGAAATTCAGACTAGTTGCAGATTTTGAGACTAACAGTAGTTACAGTAAGTCATCATGAACAGCAGAGTTTCATTCTGATTGGGCGATTACAATGGGGTAAGGCATCGGGATCGGAGTTTAAAACAGAAGTCTTGGAAACATAGACTATTCCTCATGCTCGCGTCCATTGATTGTGAATGGAGAAGGAATGCGTCTATTACATGGTGGAACTTAATGACCATGAAACCTATGTCATACAGGATGGCTATGAAAGTTAAATTAGCAATTACCAAATTAGCAATAATTAAATGAGGTTGCAGGCTGGCTCTATTATCAAAGGGTTACTAACACCATCCCTTCCAATCATAACTGTACTGCTTCCAATTTTAAAATAAAAAATATATTCCTACTGAGGTGTCATTTTAGGTAAGCTAAAGTAGTACACTGTAAGCAAATAAATGGACCTGTTCATGTTACCTAGCTCTTGTGAAGGAAAAAAATGAAATAATGATACTGCATACAAAATGCTTCTGAGCACATTCTCTAGTTACATGTATATCGTAATTGTTAAAGACACTATATAACACTGTGGAATGACCCGTTTAAAAAAATTGTCGAACTTTGCTATCTGACATATCTGACATGTGTTTGAATGGACAAATAAACACCCTAGACACAAAAGTTTGGACAGTCATGCTGTCACTAGTAAATATGTTTTGATACAAATTGGCACATTAATATTATATCGGGTGATAGAAATTCTGCAACACAGAAGTCTATGGAGAAAAGCTGGAATGGTCTTCTCAATGATTTTCACTTTTTTAAAGCACTTAATGATTGTTTTTACACTGCAATTTTTCCAGGGCGTCATTTTTAGACTGTATCAAAGACACTAGTAGCATGGGGAATGCATGTAGCTCAGATTTTTAAAACTGTGAAACATTGTTTTATACAGTGCCTTTAAGATATCATTTCAGACAAAATACACACTAACTTGTGGCAAGTCAACTATTTTTACAACATTTCATTTCATGCATGATAAGACAGTTATCTTGTTTTGTAGTACTCAAAAATTTATTCTCATTTGTATATTTCTCCTTGCTTTAACGTAGAAACGAAATGTCTTCTTTGCATTTTCTTTTGAAGCCTTGGTGATCTTAGAAATTCTAAATGCAAACATAAATGCAGCCGTTATGTCTCAACCAGTGTTTGCACAACATTTTAAGTCGGGCGAAGGATTAAAAATTATCCCTACTCCTGTAGATGTCACTGCCTCCTATTGACTTTGAATATTTATACTCAATGTAGACTGTAATATGGTGAACTTTTCAATGTAGTATTACAAGGTGTATATCAACCATAAGACCTACTAAGTCCATGGTCTAATTACATTGCTGAATAAACTGAAAGCAAGTGACTTGCGCCAAGTGGATTTAGGTAAATGCATGGATTAGTGGATTGTTGCCATTATTCATAATGGAAATGAGAAACAAAATTATATACGTGATTTAATACTTAGTCCATGCTTACATGGCAGTACCAATTATGTTCTGTCACGACGATACCCTGATAAATAACATAGAAATAAAAATACTTTGTGTGAAAATATAAATATTCAAACTTTTGTAACATGTGAAGGTCATAAATCTTAAATTTTTGAGGATGCTTCAATTCAAATTTTATATCATAATTACAATATTTGGCATTCTCTGTACTCTTTGTGCGACTTTTCTTGTGACCATGGTGACGAGTTCGCATGATGGTAAACTACAAATGCCTCTTAGTTTCATATATGTCCATAAGATTCCATCTATTCCATAATCACTACAGCTTTCAAAGATTATTTCTGAAATTGATATAAGATAAATAGAATTACAAAGGGAATAAAGTGAGTGGTTCTGCTGAATTTTTTACGGTGGATACTTTATCCTAAGAAGAAATACAATTCCATGTCTCTGCATGGTAACAAAAATATGTGCATGCTTATATGATAATTCTTAGTCATGAAACACACTGGCTATTATTTGAATAACATCCTTCATCCCTACCATGACACATCCCCCCCCCCCAACACACACACACATTCCCAACGATACTATCGGTTATGATGCTCCTGTATGCAATTACTGATTCTGAGTCTGATAAAGTAGGCCTACAGAATCTTGTGTACTGCCCTCACATGTACATTGATCTCGTAGCAGATGCTGTCACTCAGCGTACTGTTTACTATGGATGTACAGTGTATGTGTGTATGTGTCTGTGTGTATGTGTGTGTGCTTTTGTGTGTATATGACATGTTATATTTTATTAGCGGGTATGACTCAGTCCAGCTTGTAGCATTGAAAGCCATGCCACACTAGCTCATTGCTCTCATATGATCCATTCATCATTTATGTCAGTCTGCCATAACTATAGATACAGTTCCACATCTCCATTACTATTCTTCAATTTTTTGAATTGAGAAAAACTACCAAGATGAATTTTCCCTCAACTTCATGTGTGGCTGGTGTTGAATTTATTTACAGAGTACAACCAATTTTTATAGTTCTCACCAATTGGTGTGTGACTAATCTCCTTAAAGACTGCTGTGGGATCTGATTTAAATGGGATAATACAGTTCTTATTGAGGCTGAGCCATATCATACCTGTTTGTGGAATCATGATTGATGTGTGTGACTGAATCCCGACATCTGGACGTAGTGGCGCTCATTGAATTTGACATAGCGAGACGGAAGGGCAGTCACTTACAAAGTCCAGCAATGCCACACTTAACCAGCTGATTAACAGGGTTCTTGTGTGGAAAATATTAGTCTGTGATTAAATTGGATATGGTCAGTGTTTGATCAGCATGTCCAGTGTCCTGGTAGCTGACGCCTACACACACCTGATGGGGGCAAGTGGTAGCCACAATACGCAGCAACAATGGGGTGTGTGGCCGACGGGCCTTGAGTTTTAACGGAAGAAGAGAAGTCTGAGCATGGCGGAAAAACAGGTGTCTGAGTGAGATCATCAATGTTGGTAAGGATGAGATCGTTGACACTGACTCTCAGATGCCTTCATAGTAGCATTTATAGGCTACATTGAGAGATATTTGTGTTCACATTTTGTCTCTAATTTTCGCTTTCCTTGTTGACGTACAGATTAGTTTCTACAGATTTAGCCTCTCATGTTTAGTACATATCATATTAAGATTGCTTACTGCTAGTTTTAAGCATTGTGACATCAAAACTGTTAATAAAATAATGTACTCTCAGGATTTATGGTGAGCACTGCTACAAGTAATTCTCTGTTGGTGTATCACTGTCAGTGATGCGTACAACATGTTGAAAACAATTACTACAGTTGAAAAACCTACAACTTTTATTGTGAATCAGTGTGCAACATAAATACATGTACCTAGAAGAATTATGCTGCAGGTTCTTATCCCCATTACTCCCAAGGACGTTGTTACATGTAGTTCCGGATTTGAATAAAAAAAAAAAAACATTCTTTAGGATTAATGTATAGCCACCTTATTCTCTAATTTGTTATTTATATATTTTCAACCAACCCATTTTGTGTGTGATGTGTTGACATATACTTTCTATAAGAGAGAGAGAGAAAGAGAGAAAAAAAGGACAATCATTTTATTGAAGAACAAAGTCACTATATTAACCCTTGCCTCCCGGATCGTGTAATTTCTGTTGAGTTACTACAAGACACATTTGGTTCCAGTACTAGGCAAAGGCTTAATTTATTTCTGTATCCAGGTTCTGATTATTTTTTTTATTGTTATTTATGTTTCTATGTGGATTTTTAAAAATAAATTCATTTTTGTTAAATCTCCAAAAAAAATACTTTTCAATTTTAGTGAATCATCTGACAGGTGTAATAAACAACAATGCAAAAGTAAACCAAAACCAAATGCCACGAAAAGAAACACACTGCATGTACGTATAAATTAATCCTAATGTACAGGACAGGTACAGTTGTAATATCGTACATTTGTGTCAACTGTCAAGTATGAGTCAAAATTTGTGAAGATGAGAAAAGTGAAAAAAAAAAAGAATAGTGAAAAAAAAAAGAATATGTATAAAGAGGTAAATTCATAACAGATGGACAAGTGATGATAATTTCACACGTACTAAATTGCATCATCGCTGGGTGAATGTCAAACGTAGAATTGCAGATGTGTGAGCCTTTGTTAATCAAGGGAGAGAAGAGAGAGGATCTAAAAATCAATTATTAGATCGGCATGTTCAAAGGCTTGCTGTTTTAGGCTTTGCCATGGTTGGCTGTGTTGTCTGGAAGATAGCAGTGTTAATCACATCAAGGTCTGTACTTGATCTTGTTAAATACAGAACTGTTTAGTTTATTACAGCTAAATTTACCGCAATTGCTTGAGCGGCTGGGTTATGTTTGTCAAGGATTTAGGGTTCTAATTTGATGTGCATGCAGGCATAGTGGCATAATGGAGAGTGAAAAGTGCAAGGGAATTGCAATTTTGCCTGAGGAAGAGAGCTATGATTCTTAAGGTAATATTTGAATTACTAGCGCAGTATTTGTAAAACTTGTACAGTGTATGTGGAAGGTTTGGGTGGTAATTCACTGAAGTAATTGCAAGTGTGCAAGACTCACTTTTATCTAATGTCTTGATTGTATATTAGATTTTTGTCATTGTTAACTTTCATTCCCAGTTTTAATCCATTTAGACATGGTCATTGTACTGGTCTGTGGGAAATGTGTGTTTTTATAGTTCAAATAATCAAATCAAAGCATTGTTTTAGCAGGTTAATAATTTACATGAAACTGCAGAAGAGAATAGAGACTTGTTTGATCCTACAGTGCCAAGACTTAAATTTGTGTCCATTGCTGTTGTACAATGTTACATTTTGTCCATTGCTATTGACAGGACTGATAGTTGATTTACGAGCAGCCGCCTGTCTCTTTCTATTGTTATTCTTTGCGTGAGCTTTGGAGAGATACTATTGAACTTGCCACTTGTACTACAAAAGGCGTAAATTAAATTGTAAATAAAGCATGTTGGCAGCCAAACCAACTTGGAATAAAATCCACCTATGGTTTCAATTCATAATGCTTGATTATGCACCCAGATATACAGAAATTGGAAACAAAGCAAAATAAAATTTTGATTAGAATGAAAATGTGAGATCCAGCAGTCGACTTGGCTCCAGCTGTTTCATACATCCTAGTACCTACACTGATAAATGATTTCCTTCATGAACCACAGCATTTGGACAAAGGATAAGATATTAGTTAGTAACTCTTATTGTAAACTACAATACGGCTTATGCCTCCACAAAGGAAACATAATTGATCTATTCTTCTGTTGTAAACTGCATGGCTTAGTCATTGAACCTGAATTGGTTGTCCATGTTGTGCTGATACATTTACTTTTTTTTCTGATCAGCCACTCCAAAAACTCAAAATATCGAAAGAATTGATTCTAGAAATTTATGCTGTCACTTAGTATGTGATTTTCTCAATTCCACAAAACATGTTCCACTTTATCTACCATCTTTCTAAACTGAATTTGCCGTCCAATATTGAAACAATACATTTATTAATATTATATTCATAATGTTATGTAAACAGAATACAAATAAAAACAAAGTAAGGTGTCTTGTTTTTCGGAAATAATATGAATTTCAGTAATGAATGGGAAAACTTGACCAAGTCCCTACACAAAGTATTTCTTCAATAATTATTTTCATCTTATCCATGGGGAAGTACACCACACAAGAAGAAGGTTTCTGTCAGCAAGTCTCCTAATCTCTCTTCATTTCTGCCTCGTTTAAGCTGTCCACAACATTATGTAACATTGTGTCCACCATGTCATTCTCTGTGTTGGCACCTGGCCAAAGCCCAGTCACTACATGAAACAATGACCAGCTGGTTATGAGAGAGGGAGTGGGCTGGATGTACATGTTGGATTATGGTAATGATTATAGTAATGGTTGCTGTTATGATGATGATGGTGATGATGGTGATAGTCAGATAATGGTGATGATGGTGATGATGATAATAGTGATCAGATAACTACTGTATTAGATTTCAAAGAACATTGTACAATTCAAACAGACTGATCATTGGTGTTCTGAGGCACATACAGCATGCATAAACATTCACTTCACCCAAACCACAGAATACATAATTTCTGACCACAGTTCAAATACGCAGAACTGAAATACAATTTGTTTGATTAATTAAAACAATTCTTGGTTTATTCGCAATAACAAATATTATCACAAAAGTGATGACAGTACTTAGACTCCAACTTTTCTCCAGACATTCTTCTCCTTTTATGTCAATCATTGATGCAAGAGAATGACCACACATTGACATCTTCTTGTTTCACCATGGACCTATGGTTTCACTGACATTCCCAGTCTTCCAAGTTGTATGGCTTGCTGTTGACTGATGCTAAGAAAGCTGCACAGTGATCCCCATACTGCGTACTATTACATGTTTCTAGTATACTAAACTGTTGATATGTTCTTGAGCTATTTCACTGCTAACTAAAAGCTATTGTTCTTTTGTAACCTAATACAAAGACTAAACTCATATTCCTGATAGCAGTTATTGTTTTCTGTTTGTTCTTAGGTATCCCCTCCCAAACTAGTCATATTTCACTGAAAGTGCTTCTGTCGGAAACATAACTGCTTTGACTCAGAAACAATGGTGCACGTTAATGTTTCCACTATTTATAGCCTACAACATATTAAATCAAATTTATCTTGTACATTAATGTGGGTAACTCTCAATTCGTTCAAATTCATGCTGGGATTCTATGCAACAAAGTAAATGTATCAGCGTAGGAAATACACAGGGCGATGGGCGATTTAGCCCCAAAATTAACAAAATTGCCCCCTAAAATCACTAAACAGCCCTCAACTTTCCTCATAGGGTTCAATTTATAACATACTAAAATCACTGCATTTTGGCTTGAAAGTAGCCCCAGAAAATAAAATTTATATTTCCTGCCCTGAAATGTATTACTGCATCGTTAAAGTGTTCAACAGAGTGTGAGATATATAAATCAATCAACACTGATATGATTCTGTAAACCGCGTATAAACTCTTTAAAGACTGAGTTTGTGTAAACATGGTGGTAAAAAATTTTGTGTAATGATCGAAAACCACAGCAAGGGCATGCATGTGAAAATGATGACAGGTATGCGCTCTCTTTAAGAAAACACACAAGAGGCCCAACCAGTTGAGGCGTAGATAATGGCTTTGTTGTGGTGAGATATCAAAAGTAGGTCAAAGTTAGTCCACTTGTAGTGAGAGAATCTTGCTGCAGTGTCTGTGGCCTGGCCGTGTTGCTGATTAATCATCATATTTATGCATGCAGCCTCAGTGAACACAAGGAGATGTACCCAATTTCATTCTTTGCATACAGCCATGCAAAAAATTTATTACAAAATCTGGTGTATAATGCTGTATATTTGTAGTTTATTATTTAACTCATCAAAAAACTTTGTCTGTAACAGATTATCGATCAAAGCCATAGTTGTTGATACATTTATTTTACAGTTTTGTAAAGGACAGAAAGAGTCCTCAAAATGTCATAATTTCAGTTGTATATTTTCATAAAAAATTCAGACAACAAAGGTGGCAAAAGACAAATGTCTTTATAGATAGGTGCTGTACTATGCCTATGCGCTACAATACAACTATTTATGGTAAAAAGGAGCTTTTTATGATATTGAACTGCTCGCATTTATTGTATTTAGATTTACAATCTTCGGTAGCATTGTTGTTTATTCAAAATAGCTTGAATTGACAGAATTGAACCCAATATTTGACACTGCGCTGGCGTCAGTGTAAGTTAATACATTCGAGGGACTGTCCTTACATTCAAGCAATTAACAACTTGTGATGAAGGAACAAGATGCCATATAATTTTGCGTCATTTGTATTGTGAACCTCTAGAATTCAACCACAAAGAACAAATCTGTAAAGTGTATTTTGACATTGTGTTTTGATACAGTTATTCAAACAACAGATGCAAGCTGTGCTGTACCTAGATGTAAACATTAATGTATGTACATGTCGTAAAGTTGTAAACCATTATCGCGAATCCTCGTCAGTATTACTGTTTATTACATGTAATTTAACATCACATTGTGTTTAATGTTACAAGACTTTCAAGTTTAATAGTTAATTGGCAATTGGCAACCATTTTGCAGTGTTTGTTGGCCTACAAAACTAACCTTGAGTTGACATTGTCACCAAAACATTTGACAGTCTCTGGTAAATGTTTGGCAAAAACCATGGCAAACATGGGCCCGTATCATATCTTAATTATCTTGAACCTTCAGTTTGGCCATTTTATCGGATAGTGTTTTTGCATATTCCCCAGTCAAAACAGGAACTCATTAATTGCATTTTCAGTCAGGCCAACTTCAGTCTGTTTGTTGTCAAATATACTAAATTAACTGCATACGTGCCATACATGTATAAATTCATGAAGTAATATTTGGTTGTTGCTTTATCATAGTCAATAATATCTGGCACTAGTGAATGGAATTTTGAATATAAACCTGTGACAATGCGTGGTATTACAATCTCAGATCTAATATCTATGGAATGTGTTTTTGACGACAAAAATTTAATTTCAGCAGTAGAACATAATACTGAATTGCTTTATGATTATAAGAAAAGCATAGCTTTAGCCACAACTTTGCTGTGTTTTTTCAAATCCTTAAGTTGCGTGCAAAATTAGACCCAATTGCTTGACAAGATATGGGAGCCAAGTTTGTCAAAGCCTGGAAAGGTTGAGAATTACATGTAATGTACCTTCTCCCCAAACTTCATGGCACCTAAAAACATGGAAGTTTTTAATTGCACCTGGTATTACAGGCCCACTGTGTAATGTTCGGGAGAATTGCATTGAAACAGCTAATCAATCATTAAGAGGAAATGGAATTCCGATTGTATAAAAGGTTTAGCACTAGTGTCATACGATTGGATTATTATTCGTAGCCATGTACTTGAGACTGCATGATTTTCAGTTACAAATCGTTTAATGTGTTTATGGTACTCTAGTAATGTAAACAAGGTGTACATGTCTGAATGGGGAGTTGTCCTTCAAATACACATTTATTTCCATTAGATCATCTCTTCGTGTAATAAATGGTTTTAAAAAAAAATATAGATTATTTTTATTTATTATAAACTACAATGGTATAAACACCACCAAATGAAATTATTTCTCAAATTTCTGTTATTGTATATGAGAATATCAACATAGGAGGGTAACCATACTCAGGATCAATTCAAGCTGGAATAGAATTGAACTAAAATGCAAAATGCAGTGTTTGTTCTAAAAGACTGCCAAGATTAAATGTTTGCAATAAATAATTGTGACCTAAGAGATGAAATTTGTATCAATGTCAACATGCATTTAGGAAAAAAGCTAGTCTAAATTCAGGTAAAATGTTAGTAACTATATGAAATTAAACTTCCATTGGTGTTTCAATGTCTGCTCCTCCGTGTTAGTACATGGTCTAAACAAACAAAACTCTTGTCAAGCTGCATCGACAATTATTTTGTCGTTCGGCAAGTAAAGGCAATATGACACAGTGTTTTATACACATTGCGAAATTGCAGGCTCGACACTAGCACTTTAGCCCGCTTGCCCGGGGCAAGTAAATTTTCATGTCGCGGCACAGTAAAAACTCAAAATGTTAAATTTACTTTGCACCGATTGGGGCAAGTAAAATTATCTCAACATCAAATCTTCATCATCCAAAACGCGGTAGAATAATGCAAAAACTATCAATTCGGAAAGCTGATAAAGGTTTAATAGCCACGATAAACCAGTCGTGGTGTGCGCTACATGCATGTATTCTACTCGGAATTTTGTGCGACGATCATGCGGCGTCATACTACGTTGACTGCACCGTCAACTTAAATCTTAAAGGTATCTATCTGTAGTCAACAGAAGCAGTCGACGGCGTTGGCACGCACTTCCGGTCAACGTGAACGAGGTCCACGTCCACACAATCTTAAACTCCCTATTTAGAGAACAAAGGTACCAAACTTAACGCAGAAAACTGTCACTACAAGGTGTTCACCATGCGCGTGTATAGACTTTCAAAATGGACCTTGAACAAGTAATTATCTGTCGATCTCAGAATACTCCAAACAAGTATTTAAGTCTGAAAAGATACCCTTTTAAAGTAAACTTTCTGTTGAATACAGTATACAGTAAACAAGCTTTCAAGTCTGAAAAGATACCATTTTAACCCTATTTTAACTGGGCTATTTCAGACCAGGTTTTTACTGGGGGGGGGTCAATTGGACCCCCCCCCCTTCAGATCTCGGCCGCCGATCGCGCAATCGCCGCGAAAATTTGCATGCGCATAGAGCCGGATGTAAACTACACGACTGTATAGTAAAATTTTCAAAAAATTAATTTTTTATTTTTAAGTAATTAATTATGCAAATAAATGCATGAAATTATGTTTTCGCCTATAACTCACTTACAATAGCTTTTAGAATACTAATTTTTGGTGAACATATTCATTCTGACATTTCTCACAATTATCTACAAAAAAATTTGCCGAATTGGAAATAATTTCTTATGTATTTTATTGTTTTGTGAATTTCTTATGTACTTCTTTGTTTTTTCGACCTTTTGTTTTCTATTGTTTTTTCGATGAAATTTGTTGGGGACACTTTTGCAATCATAAACAGCATAGAATTAATTCATTTCAAGCAGTAAAAGCAAAAATAATCATACATTTATGATTTTTGGCTAAAAACACAATTTCCATTGATTTTTGTACATGAAATCACGTTTTTGAGCGATTTTTGGGTTGACATGCATGTATAAAAAGTCGCGCAGCGTCGCAACGGTACGTCCGATTTTCACAAAAACGGTCTCAAAAGATGCGCAAGACTTGAAAGTAAAAAGTCAGAGAGCGACGCGATCAAAAAATTTTGCGCGGCGGCATGGTCGCGAAATTCGTCGAGGGGGGAGGTCAAATTGACCCCCCCCCAGTTAATATAGGGTTAAGTGTCTTTGTTGTAGATACATGTAATGTATGTGTTGATCAATTTTGAATGCTGTAAAAAGCTGAATACAGAAAGGTCACTTTTGATGGATTATTGTGTCTGACTTCAGTGTTAGGGAATAGTAAGTAGGATCATTGCAATTCCATGCAGTTTAAGAAGTTGAATAGACATGTACCAATGTTTACTTGCTCATTCTGATAACACTTTAAAGCACAAGTTTAGTTTTGGCGATTTTTTTTTCATGTGAAAGCTTTATGCCCAAAGGTCATATCACACCAATAACAGATTCTGAAAGAGAGAGGATAATTCAATGTTATTTGCCATGCATGTAAGGCCTAGTTACTCTGCAATTTTATGTCATGAGCAGTTTAAATGTATCATTTTATCTTTTATGATTTTAAACTCAGTGATGTGGCATGTGATCATAACTAAGTCTCAAAAACAATGTCTTAAAAAAAGAAGAAAGGAAATCAAAGTATAACTTCTTTAAATGACAAACAATAGGGAGTTTAAGATTTCTACGTCGACCTAGTGAACGCGTCGAGGGTGACGTCGTTTGCAAGCACTGCGCATGCGTCAACAGTCAACCGTACGTCCACCTCCAGATTTTCACCGTGCTTGTTTTGAGCATGCGCATTGCGCATTCAGCTAGTGCGACAACGCGGCCGAGTGCAACGAGTTTACTACGCCAGTTCCGCACGCAAAGCCTGCGGGTTGTTGTGTATATACGATGTGCAGCAATTCATATGTTGCTATCCGGTGTAATCTATCACAATTATTATGCCGTATGGTAAAACATAATTTGTAATTTGATTATAGAAATGTTTCAAGAATGAATATGTTCTCAATTCCGAGAAAAGCTTGATAAACTGAGACACTTACTCGTTTGCCGCATGAATGTACACAGCCCGCTGGCGCAGTAAACCTGAAGTATAGGCCTACTTTAAATAGCGATATACTCTCACATGTTTGTATCTGAATTTAAACATTCACCGGCCTATTTGAACCGTGTGTGTAGCAACATCAAATCTTCATCATCCAAAACGCGGTAGAATAATGCAAAAACTGATAAAGGTTTAATAGCCACGATAAACCAGTCGTGGTGTGCGCTACATGCATGTATTTTAGCCGAATTTTGTGCGACCGATCATGCGGCGTCATACTTACGTTGACTGCACTCGTCAACTTAAATCTTAAAGGTATCTATCTGTAGTCAACAGAAGCAGTCGACGGCGTTGCACACACTTCCGGTCAACAGGAACGAGGTCACGGTCCACACAATCTTAAACTCCCTAATGTCGCAAGAATGCATTTGCCCACAGC
>JZLH01S0440701.1:18147-38216 GCA_001188425.1 Eucidaris tribuloides
GTTTTTTCGTTTTTTTTTTAATGTATATGAAATTTCAGGGGGGGGGGGGGGGGGAAAACCCCCCAAAATTTTCAAATATTTTACATTATAACATTCAATGGTAATAAGGTTTTAGGTATCTGAATTATACCTCATCAGAATATCAGGTCTGATCTTTCAATTTTTATTAAAAAAACAAAAAATAGATTAAGTAAATGACATGATTGGTAGTTCATAACTTGCGCTTTGTATATTCTAGAATCAAATAAATAAACTGTCAAGGATACACTTTGAAAATTTGTGTCAAATGACTCGTAAAAATAAATTCCAGTCTGTAGCATTGTGATAGACAAATCTGTTGTGTAGGGTTTTATGGGAGATATTTTTATCGGGTCTAAGAAAAAACTATAGTTCATGTGGTTCGGTTGTAACAAATTAAGTAATCCATCCCAAGGTATACAATCCACTGGTGTATCATGATATATCTTTAACAATTTCTGTCCAGAGCTTTTTGTTTCTCACATCATGTCACTTGCTTTTAAGGTACTCCATCTCTTAATTTAAATCCAATATTAAATTCAGATGAAACACCATTTTTTTGCGTAAATGTTATGTTGATGTTCATTTACATATTCAGTCATTTCATCATGCAGACGTAGGTAGACTGTCTGTTGTATCAATGATCAGAATAATTTAGTTGTAAGCTGTGTGTTTAAAAAAAAATGGAGAGGCAAAAAACTAAGTTAAGCTACATTTATCCTGATTGTAAACAACCCTCCACTCTATATGATTCCAGTTTGTTAACTACTTTGATTATTCAATCACCATTTCAGAGCTCTGGAGGCTAAAAAAACTTGAAGCCTCAAAGGAGTGTCAAGAGAAAATGAGGTGCTGGAGGAGAGAACCGCCACGGCAGAGAGAGGCACATCAATATCAAGAGGACTGAACTAAAGGACAGAAAAGAGCACCATGCACAACACAGTTGTTTGTCATGGGGTCAAGATAATTAATTCAATTTCTTTACGGGTTGTTTTCCTTTTTCAAGCATGGTCCAGTATTTTAATTGACCCTAGCCTCTTACAAGCTTTTTTATTGCTACTTAGTTGGCTCCTCTGTCTTTGCGAAATTGCATGGGCCCCATGGTATGTTTTCCTGGCTTCGGGGATCTTGCTTGTCGTGTACCGTCAAATGTGGACATGAGATCTAATACATCTTATACATCATTACCATTGCTCTGAATTGTATTCCCTTAGATTACACGTCGTACATCTGGTTCGTAAAGCCAAACAATTAACAAAATCAAAAAGAAAATAAAATAATTACACAGTTAAACAAATGTGAGCTTATAATCATCCATGCTCAAGTGTATTATAATGTTTAATGAAGCCCTGAAAAATTATATCAATTATGATTTAGTGCTTTAAAAAAAGTGAAATCTACAAGCATTCAATTGACCAGATTAACTGCCCGTTTCTCAATGATTTACCATACTGCAGTCTAGTCTATTTATCTCCCGAGTAGAAAGTTGTTATTCATCATCATGTACGTGCCAGTTGCAGCTGTAATTCTAAACTTTGTTATTTAGTGTTTATCGTCCTTTAGAACATACTGTGAGACCCAGATATCAAGTTGACATTTTTAATTGAAGCTCCACAGTATCCTATCACTTTAACAGAAATTCTTATTTTATTAATAAATAAGTGTTATGCCCATACTAAATGACAATAATCTACGATAATGGATAATTGAAACTCAATGGGGTGATGTTTTCTTTATTTCTATAGGTCTTTAAACCATAACCTGGAACTTATATTACCATGGCCAAACGAAGTTTTGAAGGGGGTATTTAGAATCAGCGTACACGGTACGCGTGTACCAAATTAATAGAAATTTATTTCAAATTTAAATGTTAGAACTGCTGGTGACTGTTTTAGAATACACATTTATAAGTTCAGATGTATCCATGTTTCTGGAATTAAGCCCAGAAGTTGCAAAATGTATGAATTAATGTCCGCTACACTGGAATGCCATAAGAACAAGATGTTGACAACCGCCATTTTGATGACTGTCAATCACCACGCCATGTCACTGTGTTGACCCAACATCTCATCCATTTAGTGAATATGTTCATAATATTCCCTATTCCCCTTCTCAGATAGATATGGCGTGTCTTGCCACGCCTCACAATAGAGGTGACAAAGCGTGGGAGGTGATCATTTTTAAATACTGGTTCAGAGTCTTGGCTTATCATAGTTAGGCGAGTCTGCTTGACATGCATTTTCTCCATAAGCTTAGGAAGCTCGTAAACACTTTGGTTCGGCCCCACCAACTAAACCAGGAATTGCTGAGCTCATGTTCGAAACCTTAGATTGTGACAAGGTTATTGGCGTGCACTTAAACAGTCCAAGGAAGGGGCACGGTAGATAGAATGAACATTATAGCGAAATGCTTGAATGAGATGTTTGGCACACATGATATGTGGACGTGATTTAATTACATTGTTTCATGAGCGTGCTTTTACAGTCTCGCTTTTTCTCTTTGTTCAACCTGTACTATCCAATTAGTAACAGCCTGTCGTTAATAACTCATCATCCATCCCCTTCTTTCTCTCTGTCGTGTGTCAGCTTCAAGCTACCAAGGTGCCCCTCCCAAGACGATGGCCTTCACCTTGCTCATGGATACGCTGGTGACTCTCAAGCTGTACGTCTCATTTGCATGTTTTTACTTTCCATGAACTTACTTGTCATCAAGGAGAATTGTACCATGAATTGAATGCTTGCATTTGTAATGTTTTAGATGTTTATGTATAGTATATCTGTCCCTTGAAAATAACTCTATGAACTTCCATTGGAGTAAATTGAATACAAAAAATAAATTCCAGTGGTGTGTGTGTTTGTGGGGCGGGGGTAAGACTCGGCAAATTTTGGCCAAGTATATTTAATTCCATGAGCTGCTCCTATCATTCAAAAATCAATTATGTCTTGTTGTCAATTTTTTTTCAGTTTAGTGTGTTTATTTTCATAAGCAATTTCTTAAATGGCCAACTTCATTTTTTTTGCGGAATTTCATTTTGTTGCTTTTACTGGTTTTGTTTTCAAATATTTCCTTTGAAAAAAAGACTAAACTGTATTCTCACTGAAAACAACAGAAGATTATTGAGAAAGTTGAAGATAATTATTACTTTTTTCTTTTTCCTTGTTATTTTAGCATAAATGTAACTTGCACTCCTCATTGTATGATGTACTCAAATGGTTGGGCACCTCTACACTATCCCTAGTATGGACAAAGTCAAGCTCGTCGTCAAATGAATTTCCCTTCTTACACATACCTGCATCACACATACGTGATGCACATTGATGCAATGCAAATAACAATGCCGTGTGAGTAGAGGGACATGCCAAACTCATCACAGTGATTACCACCGCAAAACACCTCACTTGATAGACTCCAGATCCGTTCAATTTGGAGACTGGAGCCTTGCAGTACGACCAACAACTTCTCAGCCAACACGAAATCGTACAGGGTTCAACCATGCATCGAGCGAGAGCAGGAGGCATGGTGGCAGGAATCTGCAACGTAGTATAGTTATCTAGTTGTTTAAGTTTAGAGAACCATAGACCATAAACGGATAACAGAAAGATATAGAGGTGCTTATCTACTGGAATCAATGCTACCAACTGTACTTTTCTCCCAACACAGTTTGAAGCCAAAATATGACAACTACAACTCAACTTGTTCAAGTTAAATATGACAATTAAGTTTGACAAGGAAAACACAGGACATGATGTAATATGCTATGGTGCAACTGGAAGACCGCTTCAAGCAGTTGGTGTGCACATACTGCCTCCTCTGCACTCACAAGCTATCTAGAGTTATTCACACAAGTAATTCAAATTCGGCACATTTAATGTGTTATCTACGTGACAAATAACACACTGTAATGGCTAAGTAGTGAGCAGTTCGTGCACATGACTAATACGACAGTTAAAAGCATCACAGGGCGAACAGGCTTGACTCGAAATAGAGTTCAAACCATAAAGTGATGTAATAGTGTCAGTACCATACGTCAAGGACTGTCGTATCTAAATCGAGCACCCTCTCGACTCCCATCATGGAATAATGTTACTACAAGTAAATTCAAAGTCAAGGCCATACTCAGCCAGGACACAGCCACTGCGTTACTATACGCCAGCTGTGTCATTATCGTTGCGGACCCACATTCTCAAGCAAGCTAATGGTCTAGAATTAGAGTAATCAGATCATCACAAGTGCACAACGCTCGATGTCCACAAACCAAACCCCATCAAGTATCAAAAGTTGAGTCAAAACCAAACTGTTGCTCGAGCAAACCCAAAGTCGTTGTCGCCATAGAGACATCTTAAACGATCCTACATCGATCCCGAGCCGAGTGAGATGCGAATACTAAGGCTAGCGAGCCTTTGAATACCAGTATGGAAATTGGAAGAAGTATGTGTAGTGCCCAAAAAGGTTGTGCGTTGACAGACTTGAAATATAGCGATGACGAAGACAGGTTGCGACTAGAGGAACTGAACAGTAACTCGCTCGTGAAGCCAAATTGTTCGAGATTCCATGCCAGGAGATGCAAACATTAGAATGGATTAAACGTCAAATAATGTTCTCTAATCGCGACAAATCCTTGGTCGTCCAAATGTGGCTAAAGCCAGTGTTGAGAGTGAAAATATCCTACGTTTCACAGGCAGGTACTATCCAAAAAATCAAACGGAATAAAGGAAGAGAAGATCAACGTTGTACTACGAATGAATCGATTAGATAGCGCCCGACGATGAAATCATTGGCTGCTGGGAATTAGGTAGACTTGTTTGAATACCTGAGATATCCAACTGAGTGAGCTCATAGCTACGCCGTGTAACAATAACGTCGACTCCGATCGGCAGCTAATCAACTTCACGACCAGAGGGATCACGTACCAACCTTCCGTCACCAACCAGCCAAACAGCGCAATAAGGCACCCCGGACAGTGTACGCAAGCAAACACTGTCCCAGCTTGGAGACCAGCAGCGTTCGAGGGAGCACTTCGGAGACAACCCCTGCTTCACCAAACGGAGGCTAGGGTGCGGCAGGTCAACAGAACAGCAGTCTATCCCCACACTCCAGCCAGCAAAGGCCTTCAATCTCAGCTATTACGAGCCAACCTTGATCAGAGGTATTTTTGTAGTTATTTCATTACTTACATTATAATATCAAAGAAATAGATTCACAGTCTCATGTAAAGACTGTGTGATGAATAAATGAACAAATAGGTCACTGGATTGAGATTAAATTATGTAATTTTATCATTCGATTTTTAGCCTGATTCTTTTTTAGTGTTTTGTTGTTTTTAATCGGTAATTTTTAGTCAAATCAATTGACTGACCTTATAAATTGATTATTCCTTTATGTGGCAGATATCAAATGTAAGCCTGACTTTATAAACATGATCTTTTTACAAATCAGTGAGCTAAATTCAAAATGAATTACTTGCGATTAAGTTCTTTAGCAGGAATCATTGTTTGTAGTTCAGACGAGAGCCTCGAGACAAGACCAGCAAGACCGACCCGAGACCAAGTCAGACCAGAAAAGTGAACCAGACAAAGAATCGGACAGAAACCAGCACTTTCCGGACAAGCGGACAAGACGCTTCAATTAAAATAATTGTGCATTTTGAGACGATAACGCCAATTTGTTACTAGCTAATGCCTATACTCTTACACATTGCATCTCAGTAATAGGATTTAAAAAGTTTAATAAATTAAAGTAATAGAAGAACATTACAAAATATATTTTCATTTTTCATTTCTATTAATGAAACTGCCTCAAAGTTTTACGCAAATAGCATATGCTACGATGATTGATAGCTAAAATGCACATAACAACGACTGAGACGATTTTATGAAAAACATTCCATGAAGCATTTTGCTGAATATAATAAGATCAGATAAAAAAATGAGTTTGTTAAAAACTTATTTCTTTCATTCATTAATGGCTTTCTTCATATTCTTGATTTTTGTCTCTATTTCTAATACTTCATTCATTTTTTTCTGTAATTTTTCTGTTTGTCCTTTTCTATTTGTATGTAGTTTATTGAATTACCCTTTTCTCTTTTTTCTTCTTTATATGTTTATCCTTTGATTCTTATTTTTTATTCTTGCTTTCTTTCTGCTTAATTATCTTCTTCCTTTCTACAATTCTTAATGGTTTTATTTTATTTCTTATGTTCTATCTTATTTCCTTTTTACTATTGTTTCTATACCTTTTCATCTCTTCTTTTGTTCATTTCTATTTGCATCTTATTTTTTATTCTAGCTTTTCCTTTCTTTTATTTCTCTTTTGTTTTCTTACTTTTATTTCATAATATTTCTTATTCTACGTCTTCATGTCTCTTTCTTTTTATTATTACTATACTTATTTTCTTTTTTCTTCTGTTCTGGGTTTGTTTCTCTTTTTTTCTTCTTATTCATTTTTTTCTTCCTTCCTCTATCTTTTTCTTTCTCGTCTTTCACTTCAGTATCTATTTTTCCTTCTTTTCGTATTTAATTTAAAAGTCTTTTACTGTAGCTTGATTTATCTATCTTTTCTGTTTTTTTGTTTCAGTTTCTTCTTTATATTCAAGATAATTATTTTTTCTCTGCTCTCTTTTTCTTTCTTTTTTGTTACCTCCCTTTTCGTCCTACTTTTTCCTGTTGAATGTTTCTTCTTTTGTTTAGAGGATAACTGAATTTATTGATCAAAGAAATAATCTCTTTGCCCCCTCTGTGAAAGTCACTCTAATTTCCATTCTGAAGGAAAAACATGGTTTAACAAGTTTGGCCAGCAGATGGCAGCAAACATGTATGATATTACTGATACTTTGTATTAACGGTCCTACAACAGCTGTGTCGAGGCTCAATCACTTACTCAATGTGTGGAATCTCAAGCAGTGCCATAGCGCCCTCTGTTGGTTCCATCATGTTCTACCTTTCTCACAACTCACTAATATTGTACAACTACACTGGACAACTGTAATATTGTAATTACTCCTTTATTTCTTGATTGTACCCTTTCAAAGGGTTTCATTGTGTTGGGGATGTCTGGAATAAATACCAATATTTATGTCACACAAAAGATGTTGCATCATTGTTAGAAAAATAAAGAGAATGATCAACATCTTGTTTTGATACAAATTGATCAAGAAGTAAGGCTTGTGGATTGAATTGGTTTTATTGACACAACAAGCAAGCCAGATAGCTGAAAGGTGTTGAGTTCACTTAAAAACAATATAAAGTAAAATACACGTAATTACATCCACAGAATGGAATAAAAATGTTTACAATTACGACATGAAAATGACAGCTACATATATGTGGCATAACATTACAGTTTATCAGGTAATAATTTGTCTTATAAAGATGTTTGCTGTATGATATTTCATTGGCAATAAAATAGTAATTATTTTTATTATATTGAAAATTAGCATTGAAATGGTCCACCATGTATATTATTATTATTTTGTTATTATTGTTGTTTTTGTTATTATTATCATTATTATGTTTATTATTATGTTTATTATTATGATGATTATTTAATATTATTATTATTATTATTATTATTATTATTATTATTATTATTATTATTATTATTATTATTTATTATTATTATTATTATTATTATTATTATTATTCTTATTATTATTATTATTATTATTATAGTTTATTAATTATTATGATGATTATAATTGTTCTAATCATTATTATTAGCAGTATTGTTACAATTCATTTCAGTCAATATTTGTTTAGACCGAGCAGATGGCTCGTAGCTCATACATGTACTGTACATGTACACATGTACATTATATCTTTCCTATTAGTCAAACGCTGACCAAACGTAAAGCTAGATGATCTTCCCGTCTACAGGTAATGTATATTTCATGTAATCATTGACATATCGGCTTGTATCAAGTTATAGATGACAGCGTTCAATCAACCCAGGCTATGAATCATCATTCCTCAGTGTCGTAGCCTGGGTGCTAGTCTTATTTTCTAGACTGCTCCATTATGTTTACCATAATCTCAAGAGTAGTCTAGAAATTCAGACTAGTTGCAGATTTTGAGACTAACAGTAGTTACAGTAAGTCATCATGAACAGCAGAGTTTCATTCTGATTTGGGGATTACAATGGGGTAAGGCATCGGGATCGGAGTTTAAAACAGAAGTCTTTGAACATAGACTATCCTCATGCTGCGTCCATTGATTGTGAATGAGAAGGAATGCGTCTATTACATGGTGGGAACTTAATGACCATGAAACCTATGTCATACAGGATGGCCTATGAAAGTTAAATTAGCAATTACCAAATTAGCATAATTAAATGAGGTTGCAGGGCTGGCTCTATTATCAAAGGGTTACTAACACCATCCCTTCCAATCATAACTGTACTGCTTCCAAGTTTAAAATAAAAAATATATTCCTACTGAGGTGTCATTTTAGGTAAGCTAAAGGTAGTACACTGTAAGCAAATAAATGGACCTGTTCATGTTACCTAGCTTTGTGAAGGAAAAAAATGAAATAATGATACTGCATAACAAAATGCTTCTGAGCACATTCTCTAGTTACATGTATATCGTAATTGTTAAAGACACTATATAACACTGTGGAAGACCCGTTTAAAAAATTGTCGAACTTTGCTATCTGACATATCTGACAGTGTTTGAATGGACAAATAAACACCCTAGAACACAAAAGTTTGGACAGTCATGCTGTCACTAGTACAATATGTTTTGATACAAATTGGCACATTAATATTATATCGGGTGATAGGAAATTCTGCAACACAGAAGTCTATGGAGAAAAGCTGGAATGGTCTCTCAATGATTTTCACTTTTTTAAAGCACTTAATGATTGTTTTACACTGCAATTTTTCCAGGGCGTCATTTTTAGACTGTATCAAAGACACTAGTAGCATGGGGAATCATGTAGCTCAGATTTTTTAAACTGGAAACATTGTTATACAGTGCCTTTAAGATATCATTTCAGACAAATACACATAACTTGTGGCAAGTCAACTATTTTTACAACTTTTCATTTTCATGCATGATAAGACAGTTATCTTGTTTTGTAGTACTCAAAAAATTTATTCTCATTTGTATATTCTCCTTGCTTTAACCTAGAAACGAAATGTCTTCTTTCATTTCTTTTGAAGCCTTGGTGATCTTAGAAATTCTCAAATGCAAACATAAATGCAGCCGTATGTCTCACCAGTGTTTGCACAAAACATTTTCAAGTCGGGCGAAGGATTAAAATTATCCCTACTCCTGTAGATGTCACTGCCTCCTATTGACTTTTGAATATTTATACTCAATGTAGACTGTAATATGGTGAATACTTTCAATGTAGTATTACAAGGTGTATATCCAACCATAGACCTACTAAGTCCATGGTCTAATTACATTGCTGAATAAACTGAAAGCAAGTGACCTTGCGCCAAGTGGATTTAGGTAAATGCATGGGATTAGTGGATTGGTTGCATTATTCATAATGGAAATGAGAAACCAAAATTGGTATGAACGTGATTTAGCATACTTAGGTCCATGCTTACATGCAGACCAATTATGTGACCTGTCACGACGATACCCTGATAAAAACATAGAAATAAAAATACTTTGTGTGAAAAATATAAATATTCAAACTTTTGTAACATGTGAAGGTCATAAATCTTTAAATTTTTGAGGATGCTTCAATGTCAAATTTTATATCATAATTACAATATTTGGCATTCTCTGTACTCTGGGTTGTGCGACTTTATCTGGGTACCATGGTGACGAGTCGCATATGGTAAACTACAAATCCCTCTTAGACTGTTGGATTTGTCCATAATGTCCATAAGATTCCATCTATTCCATAATCACTACAGCTTTCAAAGATTATTTCTGAAATTGATATAAGATAAATAGAATTACAAAGGGAATAAAGTGAGTGGTTCTGCTGAATTTTTTACGTGGATACTTTATCCTGAAGAAGAAAATACAATTCCATGTCCTGCTGCATGGTAACATTTAATAAATATGTGCATGCTTATATGATAATTCTTAGTCATGAAACACACTGGCTAGAATATTGAATAACATCCTTCAGTGCCCTACCATGACACATCCCCCCCCCCAACCACACACACACATTCCCAACAGATACTATCGGGTATGACTGCTCCTGTATGCATTACTGATTCTGAGTCTGATAAAGAGGCCTACAGAATCTTGTGTACTGCCCTCACATGTACATTGATCTCGTAGCAGATGCTGTCACTCAGCGTACTGTTTACTATGGATGTACAGTGTATGTGTGTATGTGTCTGTGTGTATTGTGTGTGTGCATTTGTGTGTATATGTACATGTGTTGGATCTGCAGAGCGCTATGACTCAGTCCAGGCTTGTAGCATTGAAAAGCCATGCACACTAGCTCATTGCTCTCATATGATCCATTCATCATTGTATGTCAGTCTGCCAGCAACTACGACTAGCACAGTTCCACATCTCCATTACTATTCTTCAATTTTTTGAATTGAGAAAAACTACCAAGTGAATTTTCCCTCAACTTCATGTTGTGGCTGGTGTTGAATTTATTTACAGAGTACAACCAATTTTTATAGTTTCTCACCAACTGGTGTGTGACTAATCTCCTTAAAGACTGGCTGGATCTGATTTAAAGGGATAATACAGTTCTTGAGGCTGAAGCCATACATACCTGTTTGTGGAATCATTGATGTGTGTGACTGGAATCCCGACATCTGGACGTAGTGCGGCTCATTGAATTTGACATAGCGAGACGGAAGGGCAGTCACCTTACAAAGTCCAGCAATGCCACACTTAACCAGCTGATTAACAGGGTTCTTGTGTGGAAAATATTAGTCTGTGGATTAATTGGATATGGTCAGTGTTTGATCAGCGATGTCCAGTGTCCTGGTAGCTGACCCTACCACACCTGATGGGGGCAGTGGTAGCCACAATACCAGCAACAATGGGGGTGGTGGCCGACGGGCCTTGAGTTTTAGACGGAAGAAGAGAAGTCTGAGCTGGCGGAAAAACAGGTGTCTGAGTGAGATCATCAATGTTGGTAAGGATGAGATCGTTGACACTGACTCTCAGATGCTTCATAGTACATTTATAGGCTACATTGAGAGATATTTGTGTTCACATTTTGTCTCTAATTTTCCTTTCCTTGTTGACGTACAGATTAGTTTCTACAGATTTAGCCTCCATGTTTAGTACATATCATATTAAGATTGCTTACTGCTAGTTTTAAGCATTGTGACATCAAACTGTTAATAAAATAATGTACTCTCAGGATTTATGGTGAGCACTGCTACAAGTAATTCTCTGTTGGTGTATCACTGTCAGTGATGCTACAACATGTTGAAAACAATTACTACAGTTGAAAAACCTACAACTTTTATTGTGAATCAGTGTGCAACATAAATACATGTACCTAGAAGAATTATCTGCAGGTTCTTATCCCCATTACTCCCAAGGACTTGTTACATGTAGTTCCTGATTTGAATAAAAAAAAAAACAAATTCTTTAGGATTAATGTATAGCCACCTTATTCTTCTTAATTTGTTATTTGATATATTTTCTAACCAACCCATTTTGTGTGTGATGTGTTGACATATACTTTCTATAGAGAGAGAGAGAGAAAGAGAGAAAAAAAAGGACAATCATTTTATTGAAAGAACAAGTCACTATATTAACCCCTTGCCTCCCAGATCGTGTAATTTCTGTTGAGTTACTACAAGACACATTTGGTTCCAGTACTAGGCAAAGGCTTAATTTATTTTCTGTATCCAGGTTCTGATTATTTTTTTTATTGTTATTTATGTTTCTATGTGGATTTTTAAAAATAAATTCATTTTTGTTAAATCTCCAAAAAAAATACTTTTCAATTTTAGTGAATCATCTGACAGGTGTAATAAACAACAATGCAAAAGTAAACCAAAACCAAATGCCACAAAAAGCAAAACACACTGCATGTACGTATAAATTAATCCTAATGTACAGGACAGGGTACAGTTGTAATATCGTACATTTGTGTCAACTGTCAAGTATGAGTCAAAATTTGTGAAGATGAGAAAAGTGAAAAAAAAAAAGAATAGTGAAAAAAAAAAGAATAGTGTATAAAGAGGTAAATTCATAACAGATGGACAAGTGATGATAATTTCACACGTACTAAATTGCATCATCGCTGGTGAATGTCAAACGTAGAATTGCAGATGTGTGAGCCTTTGTTAATCAAGGGAGAGAAGAGAGAGAATCTAAAAATCAATTATTAGAATCGGCATGTTCAAAGAGCTTGCCTGTTTTAGGCTTTGCCATGGTTGGCTGTGTTGTCTGGAAGATAGCAGTGTTAATCACATCAAGGGTCTGTACTTGATCTTGTTAAATACAGAACTGTTTAGTTTATTACAGCTAAATTTACCCAATTGCTTGAGCGGCTGGGTTATGTTTGTCAAGGATTTTAGGGTTCTAATTTGATGTGCGTGCAGGCATAGTTGGCATAATGGAGAGTGAAAAGTGCAAGGGAATTGCAATTTTGCCCGAGGGGAAGAGAGCTATTGATTCTTTAGGGTAATATTTGAATTACTGCACAGTATTTGTAAAACTTGTACAGTGTACGTGGAAGGTTTGGGTGGTAATTCACTGAAGTAATTGCAAGTGTGCAAGACTCACTTTTATCTAATGTTTGATTGTATATTTATTAGAATTTTTGTCATTGTTAACTTTCATTCCCAGTTTTAATCCATTATCGACTGGTCATGTGTACTGGGGTCTGTGGGAAATGTGTGTTTTTTAGTTCAGATAATCAAATCAAACCATTGTTTAGCAGGTTAATGAAATTTACATGAAACTGCAGAAGAGAATAAGAGACTTGTTTGATCCTACAGTACCACAGACTTAATATTTTGTGTCCATATGCTGTTGGTACATGTGATTTTTGTCCATGCTATTGACAGGACTGATATTGATTTACAGAGCAGCCGCCTGTCTCTTTCTATTGTTTATTCTTGGTGCTTGGAGAGAACTTTGAACTTGGCACTGCTACACAAAGGCGTCAAATTAAATTGTAAATAAAGCATGTTGGCAGCCAAAACCAACTTGGAATAAAATCCACCTATGCTGTTTCAATTTCATAATGCTTATTATGCACCCAGATATACAGAAATTGGAAACAAAGCAAAATAAAATTTGTGATTAGAATGAAAATGTGAGTCCAGCAGTCGACTTGGCTCCAGCTGTTTCATACATCCTAGTACCTACACTGATAAATGATTTCCTTCATGAACCACAGCATTTGGACAAAGGATATGTAGTTAGTAACTCTTATTGTAAACTACAATACGGCTTATGCCTCCACAAAGGAAACATAATTGATCTATTCTTCTGTTGTAAACTGCATGGCTAGTCATTGAACCTGAAATTGGTTGTCCATGGTTGTGCTGATACATTTACTTTTTTTTCTTGATCACCACTCCAAAAACTCAAAATATGAAAGATATTGATTCTAGAAATTTATGCTGTCACTTTAGTATGTGATTTTCTCAATTCCACAAAAACATGTTCCCACTTTATCTACCATCTTTCTAAACTGAATTTGCCGTCCAATATTGAAACAATACATTTATTAATATTATATTCATAATGTTATGTAAACAGAATACAAATAAAAACAAAGTAAGGTGTCTTTGTTTTTCGGAAATAATATGAATTTCAGTAATGAATGGGAAAACTTGACCAAGTCCCTACACAAAGTATTTCTTCAATAATTATTTTCATCTTATACCATGGGGGAAGTACACCACACAAGAAGAAGGTTTCTGTCAGCAAGTCTCCTAATCTCTCTTCATTTCTGCCTCGTTAAGCTGTCACAACATTATGTAACATTGTGTCCACCAATGTCATTCTCTGTGTTGGCACCTGGCCAAAGCCCAGTCACTACATGAAACAATGAACCAGCTGTTATGAGAGAGGGAGTGGGCTGGATGTACATGTATGGATTATGGTAATGATTATAGTAATGGTGCTGTTATGATGATGATGGTGATGATGGTGATAGTCAGATAATGGTGATGATGGTGATGATGATAATAGTGATCAGATAACTACTGTCATTAGATTTCAAGAACATTGTACAATTCAAACAGACTGATCATTTGGGTTCTGAGGCACATACAGCATGCATAAACATTCACTTCACCCAAACCACAGAATACATAATTTCTGACCACAGTTCAATACCCAGAACTAAATACAATTTGTTTGATTAATTACAAACAATTCTTGGTTTATTCCAATAACAAATATTATCACAAAAGTGATGACAGTACTTAGACTCCAACTTTTCTCCAGACATTCTTCTCCTTTTATGTCAATCATTGATGCAAGAGAATGACCACACCATTTGACATCTTCTTTGTTTCACCATGGACCTATGGTTTCACTGACATTCCAGTCTTCCAAGTTGTATGGCTTGCTTGTTGACTGATGCTAAGAAAGCTGGCACAGTGATCCCCATACTGCGTACTATTACATGTTTCTAGTATACTAAACTGTTGATATGTTCTTGAGCTATTTCACTGCTAACTAAAAGCTATTGTTCTTTGTAACCTAATACAAAGACTAAACTCATATTCCTGATAGCAGTTATTGTTTTCTGTTTGTTCTTAGGTATCCCCCTCCAAACTAGTCATATTTCACTGAAAGTGCTTCTGTCGGAACATAACTGTCTTTTGACTCAGAGAACAATGGTGCACGTTAATGTTTCCACTATTTATAGGCCTACAACATATTAAATCAAATTTACTCTTGTACATTACATGTGGGTAACTTCCAATTCGTTCAATTCATGCTGGGATTCTATGCAACAAAGTAAATGTATCAGCGTAGGAAATACACAGGGGCGATGGGCGATTTAGCCCCCAAAATTAACAAAATTGCCCCCTAAAATCACTAAACAGCCCTCAACTTTCCTCATAGGGTTCAATTTATAACATACTAAAATCACTCATTTTGGCTTGAAAGTAGCCCCAGAAAATAAAATTTTATTTCCTGCCCTGAAATGTATTACTGCATGTTAAAGTGTTCAACAGAGTGTGAGATATATAAATCATCAACACTGATATGATTCTGTAAACCGGTATAACTCTTTAAGACTGAGTTTGTGTAAACATGGTGTAAATAATTTTGTGTAATGATCGAAAACCACAGCAAGGGCATGCATGAAAATGATGACAGGTATGCGCTCTCTTTAAGAAAACACAAGAGGCCCAACCAGTGAGGCGTAGATAATGGCTTTGTGTGGTGAGATATCAAAAGTAGGTCAAATTAGTCCACTTGTAGTGAGAGAATCTTGCTGCAGTGTCTGTGGCCTGGCCGTGTTGCTGATTTAATCATCATATTTATGCATGCAGCTCAGTAACACAAGGAGATGTACCCAATTTCATTCTTTGCACTACCACCCATGCAAAAAATTTATTACAAAATCTGGTTATAATGCTGTATATTTGTAGTTTATTATTTTAACTCATCAAAAATTTTGTCTGTAACAGATTATCGATCAAGCCATAGTTGTTGATACATTTATTTTACAGTTTTGTAAAAGGACAGAAAGAGTCCTCAAAATGTCATAATTTCATTGTATATTTTCATAAAAAATTCAGACACAAGGTGGCAAAAGACAAATGTCTTTATAGATAGTGCTGTACTATGCCTATTGCGTACAATACAACTATTTATGGTAAAAAGGAGCTTTTTATGATATTGAACTGCTGATTTATTGTATTTAGATTTACAATCTTGGTATGACATTGTTGTTTATTCAAAATAGACTTGAATTGACACTGAAATTGAACCCAATATTTGACACTGCGCTGGCTGCAGTGTAGTGTAATACAATCAGGCACTGTGTCCTTACATCAAGCAATTAACCATTTGGTGAAGGATACAAGATGCCATTAATTTGGCGTCATTTGTATTTGTGACCTCTAGAACTTCAACCACAAAAGAACAAAATCTGTAGTGTCATTTTGACATTGTGTTTTGATACAGTATGTCAAACAACAGTGCAGTGTGCTGTACCTATGATGTAAACATGTACATGTATGTACATGTACGTAAAGTTGTAAACCATATTGCGACCTCGTCAGGTATTACTGTTTGTTACATGTACATTTAACATCACATTGTGTTTAATGTTCAAGACTTCAAGTTTAATATTAATGTGGCAATTGGCACCATTTTCAGTGTTTGTTGGCCTACAAATACTACCTTGAGTTGACATTGTCACCAAAACATTTGACAGTCTCTGTAATGTGTTTGGCAAACCATGGCAAACATGGTTGCCCGTATCATATCTTATTATCTGTGACCTTCATTTTGCCATTATCGGATAGTTTTTGGCATTTTCCCCCAGTCAAAACAGGAACTCATTAATTGGCATTTCAGTCAGGCCAACTTCAGCTGTTTGTTGGTCAAATATACTAAATTACTGCATACGTGGCCATACATGTATAAATTCATGAAGTAATATTTGGTTTTTGTTTGTATCCATAGTCCATACTATTCTGGCACTAGTGAATGGATTTTGAAATAAACCTGTGACAATGGTGGATTACATATCTCAGTCTAATATCTATGGATGTGTTTTGCACAAAAATTTAATTTCAGCATAACATAATACTGAATTGCTTTATGATCATAAGAAGAAGCATAGCTTTAGCACACTTTTGCTGTGTTTTTTCAAATCCTTAGAGTTGCGGTGCCAAAATTAGCCCAATTGCTTGACAGATATGGGACCCAAGTTTGTCAAAGCCTGGAAAGGTGAAGAATTACATGTAATGTACCTCTCCCCAAACTTCATGGCACCTAAAACATGGAAGTTTTATTGCACCTGGTATTACAGCCCACTGTGTAATGTTCGGGGAATTGCATTGACAGCTAATCATCATAAAGAGGAATGGAATTCCCGATTGTAATAAAAGGTTTACACTAGTGTCATACAATGGAGTTATTATTTCTGTTAGCATGTACTTGAGACTGCATGAGTTTTCAGTTACAAATGTTGTCAATGTGTTATGTACCTCCTATAATGTAAAGCAAGTGTACATGTCTGAATGGGGAGTTGTCCTTCAATACACATTTATTTCATTAGATCATCTCTTCGGTGTAATAAATGGTTTTAAAAAAAATATAGATTATTTTTTTTATTATAAACTACATGTATAAACACCCAAATGAAATTATTTCTAATTTCTGTTATTGGTATATGAGAATATCACATAGAGGGTAACCATACTCAGGATCAACTTCAAGCTGGAATAAATTGAACTAAATTGCAAAATGCAGTGTTGTTCTAAAGACTGCCAGATTAAATGTTTGCAATAAATAATTGTGACCTAGAGATGAAATTTGTATCAATGTCACATGCATTAGAAAAAAGCTAGTCTAATTCAGGGATAAAATGTTAGTGGAACTATATGAAATTAAACTTCCATTGGTGTTTCAATGTTGCTCTCCGTGTTATACATGGTCTAATCAACAAAACTCTTGTCAAGCTGCATCGACAATATTTTGTCGTTCGGCAAGTAAAAGGGCAATATGACACTAGTGGTTTTATACACATTGCGAATGTGCAGGCTCGACACTAAGCACTTGCCCGCTTGCCCGGGGCAAGTAAAATTGCATGTCGGGCAAGTAAAAACTCAAAATGTTAAAATTACTTGCACCGATTGGGGCAAGTAAAATTTTGATTATGAAATGACCAAACATAAAAATCTGACCAACAACGAACAAAATATGTCTAAAATTTTGTGTGCAGTTAATTTAAAATACTAAATTTCATCATTATTTTCTTTATTGTACTCAATTTTAAGACTCTTTAAATTCATAACTCACACCTTTTACAACCTCCAGAATTAAACTAACAAACATCCAATGCTATGAAGAGGCCTAATTGGTTAAAATTAGTGAGAAATCATTTTTAATGTTATTGATTAAATTGTTTATTTTCGGGCAAGTAAATTTTTCACTCGGGCAAGTAAAAATCTGAAAGTAATAATTTTACTTGCCCAAAAGGCACGTTTGAAAAAAAGTTAGTGTGGAGCCCTGGATATTGCTCTTTTACCTGCCAAACAAACAACGATTTGTCCTGATTTGACAGAAGAAATGTATAATTCCAAACACAATGTAGGGGCTGTTTTCTAGACTATCATGAAGTATTTATTGTTGTAACTTCATTCTCTTTTATTAGTATTGGTATTATTATTTTATGCCAGCTTTAGAATGGATTTTCAAGGTAATATGAGTAATAAATATGCACTTCAGGTTTGTTATAAATTTAAGTACTAGCATCTTCTCCATTAGGCTTTCAAGGATGTATGCTTACTTATTTTTCATCAGGCAACACACATGTCTTTGTACATTTTGAGCAATGTTGAAATGGCATATTCATCGTAATCCATATCATTTTTTTATGTGTAGAGAAAAATTTAATGAAAATGGTAGTCAACAGTTTTTGATCCACAGAAATTTGTATTACATCTTGTTGAATATTTAATTTGTTTCTAAGAATGCTAATTTGACAGGACAATTGCATCACAAAATATTTTTTTTAGTAGACTATTTATATAATAAATATTTTGTCAAACAATCTTGATTGCTGTTGTAAATTATTTGACAGTAAGACACTTGAAATTAGTGTGTGATTGTATTGTTAGTTGATTGTGTGCAGAATGTTGTCAAATTGAACATAGGTATAATGACATTCCAAATTATAATGAGGATGTTTATATGTGGATGTATCAGTAGATCCAACAAGTGGTTTAGATGAAATTATCTTAGCACATTGCATGAAATATTTTCTAGTAAAATTCACAGCCTCTATAACTGTTTAATCCTCTCAGTCCCTAGAATGCAAATGATGGTATTATGAAGTGTTGATTAAATTAACTGGTTGCCTCTGAGATTCTCTTATCCCATAGGGGACTAATCCGGTTCCCTTATTTTGGAATCATGGGTGTCAGAGTGTTGCCATGAATTTGTTTTAAATTCATATGTTTATAACTTTCTCAGGGATTTCAACTCAAAACTTCTCAAGCCCACTTGTCAAGACACTTATGGATCATAGAATTCTTGGACCTTTGGCCACCCCTCCATGTCGTATGGGTATGAGGTCATCCCGTGCCCTGAAGTATTGGGTCAACCCAAGAACAACTCCCTGGTCAAAGCATGGACCTACAACCTAACAATAGTAGTGGCTGTATTATGTGATATGAAAGCTGAGATTTTTTATGCCAGGTGGTGTTTAGTGTATGGACATCTCAGTTACAATTTCTTTTCATTTAGAAACTACTTCTTATTATTCCACCAGCTTCCAGCATTGCCCCTACCACCTAACCTAACAGTCCAATGCACAAAAGCTTCCCTCATGCTCCATTTGTCTGTAACCTTGATTATGTTCAATTCAATACCCAGTTCAAACACGCTGTCAAAATCCCCACTGTAAATGAGACGAGTTTCAATAGGAGAACCATCCTATATGTTTGTCTAACATGCTGAGCTGTATAAATATAGATTGGTTGTTGAATTAATCAAACAGATTGAATCTCACGTCTTCCATTGTTCCTAATTTTGCATTGAAGCATTTTTGTCACTCACAAAGCCCTCTTGGGCTCCAGCATTTCAAAATGAAAGGTAGATGACAGGGCTTTGCAGTCCTTGATATTTGTAAGAGGGAACAGAAATAAAATTCAAACAAATATTATAACAGCAAATGGTGGTATTCTTATGGACAAATTAAATAATAGACTTAAGTAGGAATTACGTAGTGCAAGAAATAGGTATTTTCACTGGATCTCTGACAAATGTTGTGGCTATATCTCTCTTTTGATTTTATTTTTGAAGACTTATTCCATAAGATTTAAAGTTAAGATGTATACATATTAATCAAATTCTTTTTATTTGTGAGTGACTCATCTAGGTTAATTAGTGAAGGATATTACATTTTTATCATTTTGATTTTAATTTTCACAGTACTGTATAATATCATGGA
>JZLH01S0440712.1:50026-62992 GCA_001188425.1 Eucidaris tribuloides
CCGATAAACATAACAAATGTTTGGAGTGATGGCTACTATATATTAAAGAACCGGGAACTTAATCGATCCTGATTATTCAAAGCAAATAATTTTGCTAGAAAATATTAAAATGCTGACGGCGAGAGAGAACATACGACGTGTTAACGAGTATAGATTCTCTTAAGGACCGTAGTAACGAGGGTATCACACTGTTGTTTTCAGATGCGGGGGCCGATGGCTGAGGCGGTTCACGGATGATTTCAGCTATCTATTGACGCATCTATGATGTGCATGTATGATGATTGACTGATAAGATGATTATGACTCGATGATTTCCACTCTAGAATGGATTAGAATGATAGGGCTGTGTATAGCCTTCAATGATTTAAGTGCTTATTGCCAAATTGAAGTCTTCTATTAGTTTCGGAATAATTAATATATGAAAATAAATCCTTTTCTTATATTTGTTTCTGCACATCGGTGGTGTCAAACCATCTCGTGAGTTGGTGAATTATACAATTTGAAATTTCGGTTAATATTAGAACGAGTGCAAAGGTCGTATTGAGTGAGTAGGGTTTTGAACTGCGGAGTGGCGAGTTCACCTTTGCTCAGTATTACGTGCCAGGTGCTTCCGCAGCAATAAGCATTTCTTGGTAAGGAATTCCGTAATATTTCCTATTTGTCCTGTATTCTATTCATGGTAAAGAGCATCGTGTTATTTGTCAAAGCTCGAGGGCAATTTTTGATGATATCGAATAGTGACGCATATTGCGATCGTTTTGTATTTTTCTTAGAGGCAAACACCAGACCAGAGTAGGCCTGTGGGTATTTATAAACACAGAATCTGCGTTGGCCCTCCCTGGTGACGCTTGCGTTATAAGTTTGCTAAGCGGATGACAAGCAACCTTAAAAGGGAAGAAAATTGTCATGGCCCTCTTACTCCTACATTACGAACTCTGAATTGAATCAGAGTACGAATCCAGAATATTTTCTTCAGTCTTTCGTGTGATCAGGAGTGCGTTAGATTCTCCGTGTTTTCTTGTTTTTCGTTAGTGACGAAGACACACCACCACAACTACAAATACACGATCGGCCACCGACTACCTTCCACACGAGACAGACACAGACACACACACCACACACACACACACACCACACACACCCCACGAACACATACATCCACGGTACTCACACACCACACACAAACACTCACACCCGCACGACAAGAACGCGACATGCAGCCAAAAACTAGCACCAAGAGCACGACTACCCCTACACAATACACAAAACATCCACACGACACACACACAACAACACACACACATACCAAGCACGGAACAAAATCGATGACACGCGAACAGCACGACACACAACTTCGGTACCATAACCAAACAACAGCAAAGGAGGGCAGACACTGCAACATCTGATGACTTGTCAGGACTTCATACATGATTTCTATTAGTTACGTCCTTTAAACCTGGACCACAGTTTGTATTCGTCATTATCTCCACCAGGATCATACCAAATTAAGAGTCCATACTAATTGGAGCTCCAGTACACCTTCATTCTTCGACGACTCTGCACACGCAAGACAACACAGCACACACACAGCAGGACACCACACACACCAACTTTCACACACACACACACACCGCATAAATGTCCCAGCATCCAAACACACGCCAAGTGAGGAGAAGCTACAGCAAAACACGTTCACCGATACGATGAACACAACCACAGCACAGTCGGCAACTGTTACACGGACACACTACATCTCGTACTACGTGTCATTACCATCCTAAAATACAAGCTATAAACCTCACGTTTCATAGCGTTTTGAGATATTTGTACAGTCGTCTATTGTAAGCTTTCTAAGTTTCACCAGGGTACTAGCTCGTATATGACGTCTCTGTGGGCAAGTTCCAATCATCCCGTAGTGAATCTAATAGCTTAAATACGAGTGTGAGTTATGTTGCTCTGGACTCCTACTGTTACACTTAGACGCAATACCTGCATACAAGTCAGCTCACACCTCCAAATTGCTCTAGTGAAAGGTTAGTAAGGAATAACTGTAACATTAGGATGTAAAATAATGAAATATAGTGTTCAATAAATCTCCGAGAATATGTGTATGTCCTTCACATTTGTTCAACAGTTACATATTTTAATAATTCTTTGAGCGCACGGCCAAAGGTCATATTTCTTTCTACTTCTATGTTTAGTGGTGGCATGTGCGTGTTCTATCAGTTATATCTCGTACTCGTCGGGCTGACTTAGGGTCACTTCCTTGTGTATGAGCTGCGAGAACCAACGCAACAACAGCTCGTGCAGCGTTGCTTGGATCCTATACGTGTTCATAGCGTGTATATCGTCATAAATCTGTCGACAGCCATGAAAATTACTAGTCCCACACATATAAAAGTGTCTGTTATATTCATGAGAACCTGTCCCCCGAACCTTAATCCAGAGAGGGAGTGGGACTGTTTGGTCTAGTGCTTCTTACATCAACTTCGTAACAAACACTTTCAACGGTAATACTCCAACCAACACACACTATGTTAGTTCAACCAACTGGACATCCCTTGTTAATTCTGCTCCTGCGTTACGGGCAACATAAAAAACATTTAGCCTGCGGACATAAGAGTTCGTATTGATGCAACATAACACTCATAATGTCGTCCTCCTCTATAAACCTATGATCGCTCTTGAGATGGCGGAATCGCGAGGGGCGGAGAGAATATTTTCATTTTACCAGTGGTCGCTAGAAATACTATACGTTTATGCCTTTCTATATTCGTATTCGGGAGTTCGCTCTATAGCCTTCGGAAGTGGGGTGTTCTCCTGATTATAGATGCGTGTCGCTCGTCTATTATTTGTTATACATGTGTACATGCCCTGATAGTGAACGTCGATTGTAAGTTCGTAATCGCCTGTGATGACCTATTTTTTGTGGTACTTTTTTTAAGTCAATCATGTTTTGGGAGCCTATGTGGTTTTTCGATTTCTTATTTGATGCGAGGGTGACTAATTTATCGCCTCAGCCCCTAGTGGTTCTTCCTACGTACTGGGTCGATTACTAGGGTAGCGACCAGTACCAAGCGCGTGTAGATGGACATTTTAGCTTAGAAAATTCGGAATCCTCAAAAATACGTATATGATTAATATTTATGCGATTCATACCTTGTAGTTCCATTTGCCACTCACAACCCACTGACGATTGGCGCTGTGCCTGACTTTGCAGCAAGCACATCACCGACACACGGCTGTCATCGAGCTCTTCTCTATGCCATAGTCTTCTGTGACATTGTTGGTTTTGTAGTGTAGATTTAACGCAGTTCCATGTCTTTTATTCGGCGTCCATCTTCTGCTGAATCTTTACATATCATCTCTAACAAATCTAAATTATTAACCTGTACATCAATGGCATATCGTGTCCAGATAATGTGATTTTTTGCTGATTCTCGTTCACAACTCCTTGTTCCAGGACTCTCACGAGCCTATGGCACTGGCTAGACCCTTTCTAGATGTGATACGATTAATGCCATCTGTCCTTGATCATCTATCTATAAAGAGGCAAATATTCATGCTTTACTATGGTCAAGATTTATATCTAGTACCCTCCTGGAGATTGTAATCAGGACCTATATCATAAGCGCTTACAACTATTTTCTGCTTTTATTGATACACGTGGTGTATATATGCACACAACTTTTGTGTGGTTATATAAAATATTATATGTCGCTGCAATTTCGGATCCTTTGTTCAAGTATCGCCATACAATAACAGAAGATTTTCTGATCCGGTTAGCTGCTACTCCGCACAAAGTGTTAAGTATTACGACCTAAGTGTCAGATTCTGGAAAGATTCGATTGTGTCCTATTTCATGCTTAGACCTTACTAGGTTATAGTATGAATGATGTTGTAGCCACATATCTTGTTCATACAATTCTGGGGTGGGCTGGGTTCTCAATTTCTTGATACCGCTGTTTCTAGAATGTTTTGAGACTCTAACAGCAGCTGCCAATCATATCATCTGTCGGTCGACCGGTAAATTAACAACCCGTTTATATTACGCGTATTTATTTCCTACACCCCGCGCATGTGGTGACACTTTGTATGAATAGTCCCACCCCCCCGCGCACATTTTAGCATAAGTGCTTAAATCGCTCAGAAATAGTTTCAGTTGATTTCAATCATGTTTGCGCAGCTGTCGTTCCGCGTCTTCATATAGTCACATGCCGTGGGCCTAAAGTCATGTATAACTCTTACTTATCTTAGTGTACAGAACAGTCGTTATCTCTGCATCGACTTTCTAGTTCTACCTATTAAATCATTCCTCGAGATTATGAAATTACATAATCTCCATTCGTTTTGCTAGTGATCATTAACCTGATTTTCACTCTTCGGTAGGCCATAAGTCGATTCAAGTCCTTATTTCAAACATAGTTAAGTAGAGAGCTCAATGGAAACAATAGTCTATGTCTAGACAAGGACCAGGACTATTTCATCAGGACAGGTCTGACGGAACTTAGCCGTTCTTATTTACGGATTGTTTTTAGACAAAAACCGTTTTATTTTATTGGTCAAACAGTATACATCGTTGGTGATAAGGCATAGATCAAGACACCTTTTGAGGGGCATCAAAGTTATCTCTCACATCGTTGACAATCAGAACCTCCTTCATCAGCACCTACACCGAATTCGCGAGGCAAAAGTAAACGGGTTTTACATCATTGTTGATGTTCGGTCAGGGGTTAGAGTATACTTTGCTGAAAAAAAGTATAATTATACAAAGTACTGACTAGGGATATAGTTGAAAAATATGTATCTCTGCTGTACAACACAGATACGGATCTGTTGGATTGTCAAACCCTCACACATTTTGTTGACCCAGTGTTCCACAATCACTGATAGGTAATACAGCCAGACTTTGATCTGTTGCCGGGGGTGGGGGATTCAAAGTGATAATGCTGTACACGGTGCCGGTGACCAAATTGATTGTTCGCAGTTCATCTACCCTTTTTTACTATAGTTTTCTTCGGCGGGCTTCTAGTTACACTTTTTTGGTGTAGCCCCTCAAACAAGTAGTGTCGCCTCAGAATATACACCCGTAACAAGTTTTGTCCTACCGTGCTAGTAATAAGACTTAAATAGACAAAAAAGCTTGGGTGGGGAGACAAATTCGATACCCTAAACATCGTTTGGCCAGTCTAAAAAGAAAAAAAGCCTGTGATAATTCCAAAAGCGTAACCCAACCATCTACCGTCCCTACTCTTAAACCCCTGCCACTCCCTACTTGCACCACCCCTCGACCCTCTCATATAACGCTAATTGTCCTTGCTTTATGAACCCATCGCGCTCCCTTTTCAAAACAACCTCTCTCATTTTGCGCGGGGGAAAATGCCCCCTGCCCACACAAACTACCTGAATGTTTTTGTGGATCTGTTCCGATATTAAGGCTCATTTCGAGGCGAGGGAGGCAACCCACCCCTAATCACCCTTTTTCCCAATCACTCAAACGGCCGGGGGCTCACCAATAGGAGGGACAACGCGGGGAAGCAAGGCAACAGGGTGGATATGGTTTCATGCGCGGGGTTGCCACTGGACCATCTGGGAGGGGCAAAAACAGCGGAAAACTAAAGAGGGGTGAATCTGATCAACCAAAAGCATCAAAAAAAGGGCGGTGGTGGTGTTTGAAAGAAGCAGGCATCCTTAGGCATGGCATTTTGATATACCCTTCAACCGGAGACAATGCCACGCGCGGCAGGCCCTCGAGAGTCAAAACTGAGAAGAAAAAAAAAAAAAAGGAGAATAAAAAAAAAAAAAACCGAAAAAAAAAACACTCCGTAAACGCCGTTCTTTGGAGCTGATCAATCACGCCACATGTGACGAGCATTACATTCTGCTGCCCCCCCCCAAGGTGATTGTCATGCTTTTCACCAACGATGTAATGTTGCAATAAATAAAAACGGTTGTCTAAAACTATCCCTGCTAATAAGAGACGGTAAGTTCACTTCAGACCTGTCCATGATTAAAATGTCCTCTGTCTAGACAGACTATTTCTTGACCCACTGTGAAAAACTATCGTTGAGGAATTTAATGTGAGAAGTGATTTTACAGAAAAAAACACAACAAATTCTGTTCAAGATAATAGCAGTTGACGAGACGGGAGTTCAATAGCTATGACTTAGCAATGTTATACCTTGAACATGATGAAATGTCTGAATATTTCTACATTTTAAGCATGCCTATGGTGTCGCACTATACAGATACTGAATGGCCTAAACTTTGGCGGGTTATACCAATGGTTTCACTACCAATAATATTTCAGAAGCACCACTAACTGCACTAGCGTAAAATCTCAAAATGCCAAGCAACAAAATGCATATTTGCCATGCAAATCTGTCGAAACATTATTAAAATCTACAGTACAGAGTTTTAGTTCCTTATTAAGCACAAGAAACGTCGGCATGCAAGATAGAATTGCTACAAAGGTTTGAGCATTCGGCATCATCGCTAAAATATAATCCTATTTATTCTACACTTTGCCATTTTTGGTGAAGATTTTGTCACTATCTTATCCTCTAATAATTTAATTGTAGAGATATGACAGTGTGTATATTTAAAAAAGTATGACACTTGGAAAAATACTGTTATTTACACAAGAATTTCAATAATCTTTGAGACGATTTTTGAATCGTGAATGTTGTTGCCTTGGGACGTAAGCTTAGTCTGATGACACTGATTCGTATGAAAATATTTTTCGCGCCGGCGGATGAGTGAGAAGAACCCACTCATTGTGCAATCAGTCAAACATACATTTTGCTGCACAGAATTGTAGTTCTTATACGGTAACTGTTAACTGCCTCGCGACCGGTGCTGGCAGAAAGTCATAGATGTCAGCAAGTATTTTAGATCCTCATCGATGTTCACGAGAAGAGCTTAATATCAATTCTGTTTGACAGAAGAAGACAAAAATGAAGAAATGCATTCAGACACTACACCCTATATAAACGAAGAAAATTTCTGTATTGCTTTGTTTCAATCTCAGAGTTCATATTGGTAAGCTGACATTTTCCCTTTTAAAGGTGCTCGTATGTTGAATTATCGCAATCTTGCCACCACCTTTTGCTAACAAAAAATACGTCAAATGTTGCATTTCTTCATCAAAATTTGCCACTCAAAAACACACATTTGTCAAGGCCAAAAGTGTTCAAATTTTCTCACCCTGGCAGGGGTACCGCCCTCCAGACGCCTCCCCAATTGCATGACGATCAATATATCACACCACACATGTTGCACACCTGAGGCCCAAAAAAAACAAAGGATTTTATGTAGTTATTTCAGACTGGGAGATCCAAAATATAATTCGAATCTGACAGGCATTCTAGGTAGAGGACGATCGAAAACACTCAAGTAGCTGTGGCAATTCACCCCCCCCCCCCATCTGGACAACAAATGGATTTCCTCCGTTTACGCCTATGAACAACGGTTACAGCTACGGTCATTTTTCACTTTAGCAGCCGGCAAAATGACCATGTACACCCCCTCCTCCCTCCCCATTCAAAATGGTTCTAGGTTGACGCCTGGGTGAGTTGTACCTTCTTCTGTTCTCTGCACCTGTGGCACCAGCACCCCACCCCATGCATTCAACACACTTGATGTTCCTTAACCTAATCATACATCCTGTCTTTGGAACCAGCACACCCACCCCATGTATTCACAAAACCTGTTCTTCCTGTTCTTACATGCTTGTACGTATCTTGACCAGCCACCCCACCCCAATGTATCACAAACCTGTTCACTTCCCTGTTCTTACATCTGTACTTTTGGAACCGCACCCACCCCCATGCATTCACAGGAAACCTGTTGCCTTACCTGTTTCTTACCATCCTGTACTTTTGAGAACCAGCACCCCCGCCCCCCCCCCCACCCCATGCCATTCACCAAACCTGTTCCTTCCCTGCTTCTTATCATCGTGGTACTTTGGACCAGACCCCACCCCATGCATTTCACAAACCTGTTTCCTTCCCTGTTCTTGTACATCATATACTTTGGAACCAAGCCACCCCATCCCATGCATTCACAAACTTTGATGTTCCTTCCTGTTCTTACATCTGTACTTTGCAACCAGTCACCCACCCCCCATGCATTCACAAACTTGATGTTCCTTACCTGTTCTTACATCTGTACTTTGGAAACCGCACGCCCCACCCCCATGCATTCACAAACCTGTTCCTTCCCTGTTCTTACATCTGTACTTTGGAACAGCACCCGACCCCATGCATTCACATAACATGTTTCCTTTACCTGTCTTACATCTGTACTTTGGAACCAGCACCCCACCCCCATGACATTCACAAAACCTGTTCCTTCCGTGTTCTTACATCTGTTACTTTGGAACCAGCACCCCACCCCTATGCATTCACAAACCTGTTCCTTCCTGTTCTTACATCTGTTTTACTTTGAGAACAGCACACCCCCATGCATTCACAAACTTAGATGCTTCCTTCCTGGTTCTTAACATCTGTACTTTGGAACCAGCCACCCACCCCATGCATCACAAACTTGATGTTCCTTACCTAATTTCATACATCTGTACTTTGGGACCAGCACCCCACCCCATTGCATCACAAACTTGATGTTCCTTCCCGTGGCTTCTTACATTCTGTGAGCTTATGGAACCAGCACCCCACCCCCATGCATTCATCAACCTGTTCCTTCCCTGTTCTTACATTCTGTACTTTGGAAACCAGCACCCGACCCCATGTTGCATTCTACAACCTGTCCTTCCCTGTCTTAACATCTGTTGTACTTTGGACCAGGCACCGCCACCCATGCATTCTCAAACTGTGATGTTCCATTTCCTGTTCTTACATCTGTTTACTTGGAACCGGTAGCACCCACCCCAGCAATTCAGGCAAACTTGTATGTTCCTTTGCTCTGTTCTTACATCTGTACTTTTGGAACCAGCACCCTACACCCCATGCAATCACAAAACTGTTCCGTTCCGCTGTTCTTCATCTGTACTTATGGAACCAGCACCCCACGCCCATGCATTTCACAAACTCTGATGCTTCTTGATGTTCCTTCCCTGTTCTTACATCTGTACTTTGGAACCAGCACCCCACCCCATGCATTCACAAACCTGTTCCTTCCCTGTTCTTACATCTGTACTTTGGAACCAGCACGACCACCCCCATGCATTCACAAACTTAATGTCCCTCTCTGTTCTTGCACCTATACTTTGGAACCAGCACCCCACCCCATGCATTCACAAACTTAATGTCCCTCTCTGTTCTTGTACCTGAACTTTGGAAACAGCAAACCCCCCCCCCCATGCATTCGCAAACTTGATGTTCCTTCTCTTGACTCATTTAAATCACTCCTTAAAAACTTACCCGTTCCAGCAATTTAGTCAATAATTTCGTTTTCAGAACCTAAAATATTTGTAATAGGAACTATAAAAATGTTATATGATTCTGATTTATTATTATTATTATTATAAACCAGAAAAATGCCTATTAATTTCTTCGTTCACTCGGTGCTTGAGGGATTTAGTCAGTCTGTGTTTTCGATTAATAATTTTAGTTCTGCTCTTCTTGCGTATTAGCTGAATATTGACCATCTCTTACAGAAAAAAAACTCGTTTCACCATTTTTTCTTCTTTCTTTCATATTTATTGTAATTTAGAAAACCTGTGTCAATGTTTCTCATACGTCTTGAATCCTACCAACTTTGAATAATGTTTACATTTTACAACGCTGTGTCTGTATTTTGTGTTTCAGAGAGTGTGGGGTTTGTAGTCGCATTGGACTTTGACTGTAACTCTGTGATGACATCCTGCCAGTGTTTGGAAGGACGGTATGTCTGTTGAAGAGTAGTGCGCCACCATCGGCTATATCCTGCCAGCTTTTGTCTGGCAGTTGGTTGACGCAGGCCGTACAACACAAATATGAAGAATCCCTGGAACGAGTTCATAAGGATGAAGATGATTTGGAAGATCTCATTCCCAGATTTGATCAGAAGTAGGTATCCAAACGACCAGGTGAGACCGAGAAGAAGTAAGATACAGACAGCATTCTGGACTCGTTTGACGCGTTCCTTGTAGGTTGTACCTTCTCTGGTGATCTTCCCGGGAACCCTTCGGTTTAGTCGGATTGTAACAAGGATAAACACGACGATGTTGACGATCATAATCAAGGCCACAGGAACGAGGACGCCACCAACCATAGCCCACTGATCCAAGAAACAACTGGTTGAAGAAAATAAAGACAAGTAAATATAGAAATTAATTCAAGAGCTATCAGCGATGGAATCTGTCATAAGAGTAGAATGATCTTGTTTAGACTAAGTTTAATGATCCATCAACATTGTAGGTTTGTCATGGAATACATTTTTATTTTTTGTAACGTATGTTTGTCTCAGTAACATGTGTGTGATTCTGAACTCAATGGTCACCGTGGACTGGGTTACCACTTAATTCTTCTTTATTATTTTTCTTATCAAATACAAAAATTTATATTATTCAAAAAATATGTTAAGCACCCAAAGCCATAGCCAGCGGGGGAGGAGGTAATTGCCCCCGGAAATTTTCAAATCCCACTTTTTTCCTTCGGATTTCAGAATGTGTTTTTTGAAGTTGTCTGATCAGTAAATGAGGGTCTTGCCCCCCCCCCCACCCCTCCGGAAAGAAATCTTTCTACGGCCTTGGACCCTTTCAAATGGACTCCCATATAGTTAGATAACTGGATATTAGATATTGTTTTCCGTCGCAGCGGGTCTGCTGGCAATATCATGAAATTATAAGCAAATAATGTGTATTTGGTTACATCCCCATAAATTTCTCACATGGAAAACGTGATGAGAACATAAATCGTCTTTGCCAACAATTTCTTTTTGGTTGGATGGATGAAACAAAACAGGCAATAAATAAATAAATAAATTGGTGTTAAGCTGCGATACTCGAGCGCGCACACTACTGTCTGCTTCTGTGTAGAGACGCGCGCACTACTGTCTACATCTCTGTAGAGACGCATACACTACTATCTGCATCTCTGTAGAGACGTGCACACTACTGTCTGCATCTCTGTAGAGACGCACACACTACTGTCCGCATCTCTGTAGAGACACACGCACTACTGTCTGCATCTCTGTAGAGACGCGCGCGACCAAGTATATCAGGGGTAAATTACTCACACATCTTGACGGGCAAAGTCTTCCCTAGCTATTGCTCCACTGACGATCACAGTGATAGCCGGAACACCTTGACAATTTGATGACAAAAAAAACAAACAAATAAAAATGATAATTCCATATATGTATTTTTATCATTTGCAGAATAATTGAAATATGTAGTAACAAAATAATATAGGAGTATCCACATAACTACCACGCACTGAAATTTTGCGAAAGATTTAACTAACATAACAATCTTTGTAGAAAATAGTAAGGCATTGCTTTCCAACACCCTTTGAAGAGTTGGACAATTAATCAGCCCAACTTTTAACCAACCCTGGTTGAAAAGTACACGTCTTGGTAATAACTCAACCACTTACGATTGATTTATAGTAAGCGAAATTAAATCTACCAAGCCAATAACACCAAACCTTCTGGGCCACAATTTATTTCAAGTTGTAATAATATATACTAATATATACTGCATGAAGACATTCTCTTCTTCGAATTTTGAACTATGTATATATTTAAATCAAAGTGTTGAAATGAGGAAAAATAAAAACCAAAGATTACACAATAAGTTGACTTCACAAGCGCTTTCAAGTTTATTCATCAGGTGAAGTAACTTGTTTTACAATATGTGTCAGTTTATATACGTTCTCTTGAATAAGTTTCTACTTGTGTAATTTCAGGAAGGAAAGTTACATAACCTCTCTATAAATGTCTTGGGAGCGCCAATATTATACACAGTGATCATATATAAATATATTTTTTCCATAGATTGTTTCGTGAAATTTAATTATGAATAATTACACTATATTTATGTGAAATACGCTTGATGTGCCTGTATCTATTTCAACCTCTATCGGACCTTTATTTTAATTTCCGATTTCTTGTGCGCTATGTATACCATAGCAACTTGCGCACCTGTCTGCTGCTGTGTTGTAACTATTGGCTCTGCGCATAACGCGCATTCATTTGAATGCACGATGTTATTGTATATGTTGTCATAATCATAATTGCCTGATGATCGCAACATGCGTGAAACTCTGAGTACAGCAAATAAATCAACATAGACCTGTAGTCCACTTGTGTGTATTATCTTGTTTGTTTATGCCTTCGCTCTGTCATGCGTGATATCGAGCACTATATAACAGCACCAGATAGCCTTCTCATGTATATATATATATATATATATATATATATATATATATATATATTAGATGGAAAGATAGATAGATTAATTGACATGAACTCTATATAAACTTACCCCAAGCAAACAAGGTCGCTTTTATCATGAATGATGGAACATAAGACTGACGACATTCACAAAAAGCAAGTGCATGTGTGACCCTTCCACGCCCCATCCAACAGAGAGATGAAAGTGTGAAGAACTGAACCAGGGCCAGAGAAAACCCACACAGCCCATCATTTACTTCCGGGTCATTAGGATCCTGGCGTTGGTCAAGTGATGTAATGACGATGAAGGCGAGTGTACAAACAGAGAAGATTTCCACAAATGCACATCAAAATCTGATTGGACTGCTCCTTCCGATGTTTGCTTATAGTAGAAAGCTGAGCGAAAACTGAATAGATCTACATGAATAAAATAACCCCCGGATTAATGAATAAACTAGGAATACCTTTAATCCCAATGTTCGTTCCGTGTTCTTCTTTTTAGGGTCCTGTGTGTGTGTGTGTGTGTGTGTGTGTGTGTGTGTGTGTGTGTGTGTGTGTGTGTGTGTGTGTGTGTGTGTGTGTGTGTGTGTGTGTGTGTGTGTGTGTGTGTGTGTGTGTGTGTGTGTGTGT